>BROG01000133.1:1170000-1354993 GCA_030159075.1 Atrina japonica | reverse complement strand
ACAAAACAGAGATATACACAGGCACAAAAATTTTTACATTCCTATATATTTTGTGAAAATTACTTGAGAAATAGGTTTGTTACTTTTTTACTTGTAATTGAAAAACTAAGCCTTAATTAAATTGACAACATGGAGTTCATCTGAAGACTTGGGAGGATTTAACTAACTGTATTTTTAAGTTATAAATTTCCCCTCTGTATACCAAAAGTGAGCTACATGGTGAACAAAATTGGGAAAAATTTGTAGATTTTGCATTGGGAATATGGCTTTTACAAGACCCACATTTGATGATTTTAATCCCTGCTACATCAAGTACAACTTCAAGTAGTAAAACTGTGTCATGATAATGTCACAATGTACATATAAACACTCAAATATGAATGTCCCTACAATGTAACAAATTTTCCAAAACATTCCCAACTTCAAAGACTCTCGCATGTTTCTTATGTTCTGATAAACACAGCTTGTAACCTAGTGTGTGAGATGAAAAATTGGACATCACAGCAGGGTGCTGAGATGAGGGAATGATTCAAAAGTATAAGTAAATATTGATTACACAGTTTCTAACATCATCTTGAATCCCAGTGCTATCGTAACAGTGATTGTAGTGAACGGAATATAATGAATGTGTGCTATCATAAAATGACATATCATTTTAAAATTGTCACTAGATGATGTTAACAGTGCAATATACATAAACCAAGTATATTGTTTAGAGATTTTCCCTAAAATCATTTAGCCTACATTTTTTTCATTTGATTTTCAATACACGACAAATACGTTCAACCAATACTTTATATTTACATTTTTCATGAAATACATAAAGAATTTATGTAATGGACAATGATTAAGTGTCTGCCTTCCTTTTTTTTCCAAGGAACAGCACCCATAAGTATATTTCAAGCGAGGAATCATTGTATGACCAGCTCAAAGATATTCACTGACATGGTTTCTGGTGAAAAATAAAAGTGGAAACCAAGTAAGACATTATGCCTGGCGAGTTCGTAAATTTTATTGGACCGACCAATTGGACCATCAGATTTGTCCATCAGTCTGACATATTTTGCGAAGTCTGCTGTCACATGTATGGATATGATCTTGTGTCGTAGTTAAGGCAGTAACATTTACATTTGTACACATTTACATTTAAGTTTTTGTCAATAAACGTTTATAAATTCCTTAATTGTGTACATGACATGAGCAATGTGATAGCCTACGAAAGATTTTTTGGTAAAGTCCTCCCGTAGGTAGGAAAATCACCAAATTTCAGGTGGTAGTGATGACAAACAAAAAAGTCAAAGTAAAACATTGATATGTTGCTGCAAAAAAGTCACAGCAACTTGCTACAACGAAAGTACAGTACTAGTTCTCCCCCAATATAACGACCCCACCCCAATTATTACATCTAAATCGCATAACATCGCTATTTTTTGAAGACCTGATTTCCTCCCATAGAATTCCCTGTTATAACGCCAAAACTGGCATACTGCCACCAATTTATACTCCAGTAATATTAGACCTCGCTTAAATTCGGATATGCCAAAGTGCTAGTCAAGAGTATCTTGCCGTTTAAACCTCTAACAGTGTTGGAGTAACCAATTCCCTGGTACAAATGCAATTTAAATACCTCCACCATGTCGCCAGACCAGAAGTGAGAAAGTCGCTTGTTTACTTCAATTTCAACTCGAAAGTGTAAAGCTGGTACCCGACCGACTTCTACACTTTGTAAACCTCGATATATTGCCAAACCTGTTATACCGCCAAATTTAAGAAAAACAAAAGGTGGCAGTATATCGGGGAAAACTGTACAAGTAAATAGAAGGACTTCACCTAAAGCTGGTTACATCTCCATATAAGTGTAAAATTCTTGGCGGGATGGATCATGGAAAACAACACGAACAATCAGACAAACAAACATTGAAACATGAAACAAAAAAAGTAATTTGAAATCGGGGCAGAATTTGGGCCTTGACTTGGTATACACGCCTTCCATTTTTCCGTACAGCAAACTGAACTCCGTTCTTTTGAAAGGGCATCAATTTATCGACCAGTTTAGTAGGTAATTTGATCAGAATATCTTCATCACCCATTTTGGAATTTGGCGCCACATTTCCCTTTGCTTCAAGCACTTGTAAATTAAAGCGAGATTATATGTCATCTAAAACGCATCCATGATTAAGACTAATCTCATTTTTTTGCCTTTCTTTACAAAGATTTCAACTAAGAAAGATAACCGGAGCCGACGTCACTACCCTAGCTCAACTTTTATTTTATTATTTTGACTACAACGTAGTTGTTTAGAAACATTTTCAATCTAACTGAATAGGAAATACGTAATTATTTTTCATCAATTTTTAAACAATTTAAGTCACACAAGTGATATCGCTAATGACACTTGCGATTTTCCTATTAAAAAGTGTAGACCGACAGTACAGTATTATCAGAGACATGAGTGATATGTGCCTTGTATTTTATACATTTTTTTATCGAATGAGCGAGAATTTTAATCATTGTTTAACCGGCGACCTTAAAATGAAGAACTCTATTTTTTCACTATTTGTGCTTATGTCACAGAGGTACCTATAACCAGCGATATATAAAGCTAATATTAGCTTTATATATCGCTGCTATAACACATGAATAAAATTTATTATGTGTTATTGGGACCTCTGTGACATTCTCCCCTGCTTAGAGAAAATGTGTCCTCACATTTTGATTCAATAAACAGTTAAATGATCTTATTGATTTATTACATGCATATGTATTGTCTAAGACAATACTAGAAAACATAAAAAATAATTGTTCAGTTCAAATCTCTTCCACACCTGTAATTAAAACAAAGTACCAGCACCACCCACAAAGCGGCACTCTTTGTACAGCTACAAAAGGCAAATAACACCGTTCTGTTCTGAAATTAAACTATAAATTATATTATCAAGCGAACATTAATTTGTCCCTTGATCACCAGCAAATATATATATAAAATTTAAGTCCCATGCGCAGAAACATTAAATTTTCTGTGACACTTATATCTGTGAAAAATAGCTGAATTGTACTGATCTTTAGAAAACAAAATGAATAAATAGTTAAATTCGTAACAAGAGTTTTTATCATTTTGAAGCAAAGCCTTGAAAACGCAACTTACATTATTTCTTCCAAGTAATTATTACCAGTGATATATAAAGCTATGTTGGCTTTATATATCGCTGTTGTCTCATTGGCGGATTCAAGGAGGGTTGCAACCCTGCATTTGAAAAATTGATTTTTTTTATTAATATAATCACGTCCGGAATATAGGAAAAAGCTTCCCAGAGCTTTTTAAATTAGTTCTACCGAAATATTCGCGCCTCGCTACGCTCGGTGAAAACATTTATAGATTATACTCTTCCCACTACCTCAAAATCTTGGATCCTTTCTGGATTTGTATATTTTAAATTTTATGGATTTGGACTAGTAGCTGGCTTTGTACAAATGTATTATGGGTTGTGTTTGTCCTACATGTCGGTAAAATTCTTGTCGTTTGCGGGGTTTTTTTCAGCATGTATGAATATGACAATTTATTTGTAGACAAAATTTGCATTGGATCAACATGTACACGATATTCTCCTGCGATATTAGGCTATCAGCTAAAGATCTGAAAATTTTGCTCCAGATTTCTTTTGGGAAGGGTACTCAATATGATTTACCAACGGATTACTACGCGTTTTTGTGTGTCAGGATGCAGAAAAATGCTTCTATCAATGCTTCTCCAAATTAAAAAAATTATTGTTATTAATAGATGCATAAAACATGACCCCCTAATGAAATATTGCTTCACAGTTAATCAAACACTTAAAATTATGTGCAGTGACCAAGGAGATTGTGCCCATAATGTTCATAAAATAGGCGTGAAACCTTTATTTTTTCTATAAAAGGTCGGAAAATTAAAAAAAAAATTCCCAAAATTTTCGCTCTGCTCGGCGAATAACTTTTAATTTTACACCCACTCAAACTTTAAGCCTCAGTCGGCTTTTGGTGATGTATGCACTGCATCACAATAAGTAGAATTTTATGTCACCAGCCTAAAAAACATCCACCTAGCTATTAAAACAAGATCTAGACCCCCCAGTGTTGTAAATATTTATTGCATAATCAAAAGGTATATAAAACAGTGAAAACGGATCGCATGCAGATTTTCGTGAATTACTGTACGTACTATACGTAGTTTTCTGTTATTGTAAAAGTTAATTCTCAACCACACCCTCTTTTAAAAAAATCCTTGATCCGCCCCTGATTACTGACCAAGTTGTTTGACGATAAAAGTGCATATAATGCGTGTTGTTTGTATTGAATAGGCCTACATTGAATTTTAGGGTTCTAATTGTTCTTCCACGTTTAGAAATCCCTAAATGCAACGACGAGCATACATCTGAACCCATTGGCATTGGGCAATTAATTTCATGTTTTCGACTGGGATTGTCTGATTGATCATTTTGTCACACTGTATATCCTCATGTAGCGATGCTACAAAATGACCTCTCATGACCCTGCCCCTAGCCTTCATTTCTTGTAAATTTCTCGAAGGTACTGGAGGAGCCTATATATAACTCCTCATCCATCTAGCATTCGGCTCACCGTAGGCCTATGTCTACTGATTTTCGATTTGGGTCTTTTAAAATCAATCTAATGTAATGTTTTCAGTAGAACGATAAATAGGTTATATTTAGTGTTTGGACGCTTAAAAATGGCATTGTAGTGATAATTGTTTTCTAGGTAAGTATTTCTCGGACCCTGTAACATTTGTCTCTTATAAATACTATAAATCTTCAGTCTTTTTTGTTGGGGGAGGGAGTACTGATCAGTCTGTTGTGTGATACTTTTGGAGGATAAACAAGTCGCATAGTTTAGCGTCTAGAAGTCTTAGAATGGCAACTCAGAGTTCGTAAAATTTCAAAAAAATTTCAATAACAGGAGCACCTCTGTTTGACATGGAAGCAACCTTTTAACCAGTGCGACATGGATCCATGCATGAAACTGGTCCTTATGTCGTGTCTTGAAGCTGTATAATGATTTCAGAATTGGTTCTACAGAGTCAAAGGTACGTGTCGCCTGTATCTCTAACAGATTTTTGCTCCGCAATTTATTTAACAATTTGAAAAATATGTTCTTTGAGGCATATATTGCATATTTTTTTATTACTGTAGATCTAGTCATAGCCTATTTCATATAGAACCACATTTTAAGAAATACCGAGAAGTCATTTGTTATCGCATTTCAATAGAATTTTCACCATTAATAAAGAATGACATACAGTTTCATTATTTATTTTTATCTTTAATTTTCTGAATCAGAAATTTTAAGATGTGTTTATTCAAGCTGAAAGTTTAAGTTTTGGGACGAATACTCAGTATATGCGTTAGTAAAATTGCTGGAATTATCAAACCAAGAATAATAAATAAGAAAACTACATAAAAAGTAATGAAACTATACGAAACATCCTCTTGAAGTCTGTGCGAAAAGAAATTGCTTCACAATATTTTTTGGAAAAATTAAGAAAAGCCTAGCTATTTTTTTTTAATATAAAGTCTGTAGATAACATTAGCTCTCGATAGAGCTATTAGACCGACTAATTTTGTCTGAATGCAATGTTCTTTTTGAACTTCTCTGTAGATCCACGTTACCTTGCCTATGCTGAAAAAAAATATATATTATAAAAACACAACAACAAAAAGAATCATCCACGACTGTCAGACCATTTTTAATCCCGGAAATGCCTGTTATCGATTCAGTAAGTTATATGAAACATGCGCATGCGCAGACTATTGACCGCATTTAGCGCGGCCATTCGAACTGTTTAGAATCAGCTTGAAAATGTCCACCCGAAGGAAGAAAAAGGCCACCAGAGAAAAGTCAGAAACCACGTCTGGTAAAAAGAAACTTGTTATTTGCATCATAATTATTTACATGCTTAAGTATGAATTCGACACAGACATTCCTCTTACAACGGCAACAGTGTTAAACAAATTAAAGCCGAACGGGAATCGTCAATAGTTGACAATACTACAATAGTCTGTCAACTCGACAACTGTGATCTTGTACCTAAGGCTTAGAGTACCTGTGGCATAACAAGGTGTTGGTACTCTACTGACCACAAGCACAGTACTGTACAGAAGAGTATTGACTATTGCGCCTCAAATAAGTAACAAAGTTCCCAAGAATTATTCCATCATTGTCCGGGATCTCCAAAGATGAAAATTTAACGATGGATCAATCTTCGGTTGAATATATTACAGTTGATATAATGAATGTATAATATTAATTAAATATAAAGTATAAATATTTATGATTTTATTGATAAAATCATTACACTTCAATTAATCACTATATGACTAAAACATTTATGTAGATTAGCTGAGGGTAGAAGAACATTTTTGTACTGTTGATGACACAGACCTTTACACCATCCACACTGACATTAATTTATAAATCGGTCAATTTTATGCATATTTATCTTTCAATGAAATAATTTCAGTTTAAAAAAATTAAATCTTTTAAAATAAAATTCATAGACCTTGTTATTTAAAAAAAATGTGTAAGCCCTACAGATGAGAAATTTTAGTAAATCTTTACATCTTTCATAGATTGGGTTTGGTGTTGGTCTATTCATTTACCTTGTGAAAATGAAATATGGCTGAACCCATGCTGCAAAGCAAGCTATTTATTGTAGAAATGTTGCAACTTTACTCAAGGCCATAAGTCCAATAATTAAAGTGTCCTCTTATGGCCAGTCTTCCGGCATGTACTATGGGCCTCAAAAAGCGAGCACTTTATGGTAAAGAGTATGTGGAAAATGAGCTGTACATGCATTGACTGCATTTAAATTAGTTTAAATTAATGTTACATTACAATTCTACAATGACAAAGCTGCGCTCTCTTCAAGACAATGCCTTTATTCATATTATTGGTTGTTTTTCTTCTGTCTATTACGATATTAATACCAAAATTTCATGTTTGGTGATACATTTGCCTATGTTAGACATCGTTGATGTCCATGGCACTGTGGTGCAGCGCTCTACAATGCGACCAAATCACTCACAAATGTGACCATTTTTTGGTTTGGTTTTGGTGAGTGTTTGTTGTAATTTAGTCGCCACATTGCGACCAGTTTTTCCCCGAGCCGGAAATCAAAAGTTTGTCCGTTTACACTGTGAAATTATATTATCGAAATCATGATCTGTTATGCGCTCTACAACAACCAATTTGGCTATTCAGTTTCGATAAACTTGAGCGTCTAACTCACATTGATTACTGTATAAAAACACTTTGTATGCTGTCATGCCTTAGACTTGAAACTTTCCAAACAGAATACGAATACATTTTCTTTTCAGTGTCAATTACAACAGAAGCATCTACCTATTCATTGGACACCAACAAAGTTAAACGTAGTTAGTGTTACAAGAATACTGGAACCGAGTTATGGCATGTGTTCGATGAGGAGGGCTGGCAGACCTGACAGGCATAGCAGGAATTGGAAATTTTATCTGTAAATTAAAATCGAGAGTCAAACACCCGATTGCAGACAAAAACCTTATAAAGAACTTTATAGATGTTTGTCTGACGTTCTGGTGTTTGACTGTCGATTTTAACTTACAGATTAAATTTCAAATTCTTATAAGCAGACACTGTGTTTTGTAAATTCTGTTGAAAAGAAACCAGCATTATAAATTCAAAAACAGAGTTTAAGTGTGCCTCAATATTGGAGCAATCCCGAATATAAAAAAAAAGGACAACAGTTAATAATCTTGTTTTAAATGTATTGAAACAATAAATAATCATGTCAGCTTAAAAAATTCATGTTTGACCAGTAAATGCCGGTATTTACCAGTATTTACCTGCAAATACCACTGGCATGGAAAATGCTCATATATGCTGGCATTTTGTCAACCTAGCGTTTGACTCTCAATTTAATTTTACAGATAAAATTTCCAAATCCAGCTGTGCCTGTGGTATGCCCGCCCTCCTCGTTGAACACTAGCCATAACTCGGTTCCAGTATTCCTGTAACTACGTTTAAATTTGCTAATGTCCAATGAAGAGGTAGATGCTTCTGTTGAAATCGACTCTGAAAAGAAAATGTCATTGTGTTCTGTTTGGACAGTTTCATGTTGAAAACATGACAGCATACATGTTTTTTATACAGTAATCAACGCGAGCTAGACACTCTTGTTTATCGAAACTGATTAGCCAAATTTTGATAATGTAATTTCATAGTGAAAGCGGACAAACTTTTGATTTCTGGCTTGGGAAAAAATTGGTCACAATGTGGTGACTTAATTAGAATAAACCCTCGCCAAAATCTAAAAATGGTCACATTTGCGAGTGATTCGGTCGTAATGTAGAGCACTGGGATGAAACCACTATGGAGCGACCACGTTTTAATATGGAACAACCCTGATTCTGGGAATGCTGGTTCATAGATGAAGTAGAAATCTGAGTTTATGGGGAGCTAATCAACTTGTACTTCTCTGTAACTACTGAAAGGAATCCGATGAAACTTGCCAGGAAGCAAAAACACATGGTCTTCTACCAAGTTGTATTTTTGGGCAAAATTGGCCCAAGGGTGGATCCAGGATGGGGCAAGACAGGTTGCAAAAGGTACCCCTCTTTGAAAATCTTCTTCGCCAGAACTGCTGCATGAACTGAAAAACTGATTGTTTCTGAGTGTTATACTGGTACTCGGATGTATGATTCAAGTTTGTTTTTCATAGAAATCGGAAAATTAATTTTTGATGCATTTTTTAGGTCTTTTCACACTTGTCATTTTCATTCATTTTTGTATATCTTTGATTTATCTCCCCTTGTATTCAATTACACTATGATGCATTCATTTCATGTGTTGTAATTATATATACATGTAGGTGAAGAAATGTTTTTGTGCAAGAATTTTGCCGAAATGTAATTTTAGATATTTTTATGAATTTCTTTAAATTGCAATATTTGTGTTTCTTGGTCAGATCAGCCTATATTATCGGTATATATTCTTCTTTCCACATCTGTAGACGATAGTAACGTGAGGGATTGAGGCTCTCTTTGGCCTCCTGTTGGCAGAATTATGGCCCTCAGACTTAATGTTGCTCTGACCATCTAGTTTATGTGTTAAATCAGTGTATGTGTACTGGTACATGTTCTTGTAATTGTATATAATTTCAGTATGTTAAACCAAAAATAGCATTTACATGTGTATGTGTTTTATGTTAAAAAATACCTTTTTTTTCCAGATGGATCATCCACTGATTCAGAATATTCAAAAACATTAAAGATCATTAACAAACTTTCTCAAAAGTATTTGGTAAGTACATTGTACAAAATATTTGGCCAATCAGGGCTCTACAATTCATACCAGCTCCTTGTAAACATTTTTTACTGGCCAATGCAAATTATTTGTTGGATTTTGCTGGGCCATTTTGGGGTTTGGTTGAAAAAGTAGGACAGCAAGTCCCAATTATTTTACTATATACAGTAAAACCGGCTTTAGCGACCACCTGTGTATAAAGACCACCTGGTCACAAAGGCCTTTTTTGTCCTCAATTGTACCATTTATGTACAAATCAACCTCTATATAAAGACCACCTCCCTATAAAGACTGGTTTTCTTGTGTCCCTAAGGGGGTCGTTATATACAAGTTTCACTGTACAATTATCATACTACTTTAACTCCAGATATCTCAGTATATCTAAGTTTTTTATCTAGAAATTTGCCTATTTCCAAATATATTTTTGGTCCAAAGTATTGAAGCAATATTAAAAAACATAATTGTTGTTTTGAAATGACTTTCCGTGATTGAAGTTTTAAAGTTTTGTAAAACATTGTAATTTATCACTTGTTACCATGCCAAATGAAGGGTAAACGACTCCAATTATCGAGTCATAGTAAGAGGGTAATTATAATTAGACCAATTCAAATTAAGCCATAGCTTTCTGGAATAATATACTGAGTATATAATCATCTTATATAGGGTTCCAGGGCTTTTTCTTTATTATCCACAGGGTTGAGATTCGGCCCAATTCCCAATGCAAAATGAATGTATTTTTTTCCCAATTTGATGTTGAGCTCATGACCATAATGAAAAAAAAAGTAATGTAAGGAGAAAGGCATTTAAAAAATGCATTTAGATTTCCATATGCACACACAATTTTTCCCAATATGACACAAATTCATGTTTAAATTCCCAATTTTATTGGCAATGGCATATTCCCAAAATTGACAGAAAAACAACAAATAAACTGGTATGCTTTTATAAAACAATAGACGTGAAGTTAGATAAAGGCAGTATGTAGCACTATCACTATCTTTTGCCTCATTAGGATATGGAGTTTATCATCTTATATAAGATTCCTGTTGCATTGCAAGTATAATGGCATTCTTTTTATAAAACAATGCAGGGTTCGAAAAATCCACTCGCCCGCTCGCATTGGTGAGTAAGATATCGTTCAGGAGAGTAAATTTTGACAATGAACTCGCCCATTTGGCGATTGGCCCACTGATACATACTTAAAATCCAGATTCACTTTTAAGTTTCAAAAGTGATCATTTCCTTCTATTTTTAGTTGAAAATACATTACAAAAAACAATTAGAAACTTAAATAATTAGTTTATTGACAATTAAACATGTTAGTCTTTACCTCATGGCCGAAAATGTCACAGAACACATCGTGTATTGACTGCTAATGCTCGCAGTTTGTGGAGGAAGTGGAAGTTGGATGTGTGTAAATAAAAGAACCAATACCGAACGGACCTGAATTTCAGGATTTGGTAAAATAATCATAACATTATACAATGTTTCAAAAAGTTTTCACATCTGAATTAAATGTAAGTAAATGATAAAAGTAAAAATAGATACTGTAAATAAAAGTTTTAATGAAATACATAGAAATGGATGGCTATTGTTTTCATCTAACAATAGTGAAAACTTACTTTTGTAATTAACATTTATTTAAAGACATGCCTGGTAGCAGCAACATCATAAAATAGTAATAATAGTAATTGATAATTGTAATAATAATGATGCATTTACAGTTAATTTAGATGTAAATGCATCATTCAGACACAGCACATTGTATATATTGTATAAAAATTTATCTATTGAAATAACAATAAATTTAAAAAACACAAAATTGAATAAAATATTATTTTCTTTGCCGACAACCAGATTTTCTTGGCAGGCAACCAAAATTTCAGTCGAGAATTTGAATTCTAAAAACTTAAAATAAGAGCATACAAAGTTATGGTTTTTCCTTTGTAATAAGTACTTGATTAGAAAAAAATGACAATTTGACAAATAAAGAGTAACTAATCTGTTAAGTCATATACATGTAAGATCTATTTACTTTGAAATTTTTTTTATACATTCTTAACACATCCACTTTGAAATACTACGGTTTCATAGTTTGGCGAGTACAAAATCAGTTCTTGCGAGTGGAAAACACCCCTATTGAATCTGCTACTGATCTTATACAGTGTTCCTGTTTCACTGCAAGTAAACTGGCATGGTTTTTATTCAAGAATAGGATGAAGTTTGATTTGTATGTAGCACTATCACTTTCTCCCCAGTAATATATGAAGTTTATCATCTTATACAGGGTTCCACTGCAAGTAAACGGGGATCCAACAAAAAGACAAAAAAAGCGGTACGAGATTTTTATTCACATTATAAATTTCATATGTTCCGATCATATATATACTTTTCATATATACAAAAATGACATGTTTCTTGTATATATATTTACAAAATACAAGTGTTAGATTATTAACAAATAAATGTACAACATTTCAATTGTATTCATTTATTTTGAATAATCATCAGAATTTTGTCATAGTTATTTACTATGAATGATCCAAACCTGTTTTCTGGTACTTGTAGGGATTGTCTGTATTTTAAATTTCAAAATTTTAAAATACAGACCATGCTGACAGTAGTCATTGTCATAGTCATACTTCCATAATCTCCATCATAAATTGACACATTGAAGTGAAATTTGGCTTGTAGTTTTATTTTAGAAGATTTAGGTCAAGTTCATATTTGGTTCCTTGGAATGATTTTTATCTGCCTGTCCATTTCTGCACCTCTTGTAGTAACTCGAGTTTGCCTTGATGAATCCTTACTAAAATTTAAACAGTGTTTGGCTCCAGGGAGATTAGACACCTTTCAATCTTTTGCCGTTACAGAGTTATGGAACTTAATTAACTAAGATTCAATCAAATTGGACATGTCTGACAATAAATCAAGTTTGTTAGTTAACTAAGTCATTCCTTTGACCAAGACTGAATAAGGACTACTTTACACCAAAATACCTTAATGTCACAATATATCATGCCCCATTGGCAAAGCTGATTATTGGCAAAATTAAACCCCTAGGACTTGGAAATTTTCAAGGAATTCTGTGGTTTTTTTTGTATTAAAGAGCTATGACTGTTTGACTTGCTCCACAATTAAACTAAGTTGATGGCAGCATTAGATTTAAAGTCTCTCGGATTACATTTAGTTTAAAAACTAAATTTCATATAATTTATTACATTGTATTTTATACCATCAGTGAGCATTGAATTTCTTTTCATTTTTTTTTTAATTCAGAGCCCTGATAAAGACTATGATGGTGATGTGGAAACCACTGATTCCTCTGATACCTTAAGTATCAACTCTCTCAAAAGCTCGAGTAGTGCGTATGATTTTGATGAGGAAGATCCTATTGAAATGGAAGTTTCTCCATCAGCACAATCAAACAAAAAGAAACATAAAGAAAAAAATTCTGAAAATTTCAAAAGTACCTCCACTCAAAAGAAAACTGAGGCAAACACTAAAAAGAAATCTACAGTGAAAAAGATGAATAATTTGTCACTTCATACTCCCCCTGAAAGAAAAGTACAAAAATCATCCAATAAAAAGAAAAATGGACAAGCAGGTACTCTAACGGAGATATCTGATAATGTAAAAAGAAAAGTCTCACCAAAAGAGAAGAAAAAGATTTCATTTTCATCAACTGTATTAGATATAAGTTCTGGGATGAGTTCCCCAGTTGTTGCATTACAGAGAATGGACACTAGCAGTATTGATAGCTGTCAACGACAGTTGCGCAAGCGAAAGTCAGAAACATCTAATAACAATTTTACCCTACCAAAAGTCACTAAACCAAACACAAAATCCTCTGATGAAACATCTAATGGCAGGAAAACAGAAAAAATGAAAGGGTTTCGAAAGAGAGACAGTGGGATCTGTTTGTCTCCTCCACAACTTGCCAAAAAAATACCATTATTATCTTCAAAAGACACATCAACTCCTTCCCATGAATCCAACTTGGTTTCAAAATCAAAAACAGAAAATTATTTTGGTTTTAATGATCTCAGAACTTTCGATGCAAGTCTAGATGTTTCTCCAGTAAATGCAAGAACACCAATTACACCAATGTCTGACTATGCATCAATGGATTCAATGTCATGCTCATTGTCATTTAATAAAAGCAGTTCAAGAAAGTCAGTAGATCATGAACCTACATTTGAGCTCTTTTCCAGGGAAGATGATGGTGAGTATCACTCAAATATCAATGCTTAATAGATTAGATTTTACTGACAGTATAACCTTGTGAAATTTTAGTTTTATGCAATATTAGTATTTTTTCGACACAAAAACATTATTTCACCCTGTTTTACATCAATACCCTTCAGTTTACAATGTTGGAAAGAAATAACAATTTTGAGCAAAACTTTGCCTTTAAAACATGCATTCCAAAGACTTGAGGTCTTGCTGTAGGAAGTAACATGTGGGGGCCAAGCCTTTTGTTTTTTTTTGTTTTGGGGTTTGTTTTTTTGGTCTTAAAAATACAAGTACATGCAATATAGATACATTTATATGTACATCTATGACACAGACTATTTTTTCTCATTGCAATTCTAATCCCTCAACAGAGAGGGGATGGGGGTCGTCCTCACCTCCCTTCACTCAGCATAACCGGTACTTTCCTTTTTGTGTGTGTGTTGAATATTGGTAAGTTTGTTGATGAAATTCTGTGAACAAGCTTAAGCACCTTCAATGAGTTGTGAAATTTGTGATCTAGACACCCAGAGTCAGGGTTTACTTGTATGTCGAGTTTGACATTATTTGACGTGAAAACGGTGCCAGTTTTTTACTCTTGAATTAGGCGCAAATATCTGATTATACTGCTGCATGTTATATGGTTATCCCTCAATATTATGAAGTTTGGAATCTCTGGGACATACAGTATTTGCATCTACAACAGAACATTGATGTTTATGCTGGTGTAAGATAAGGGCTATGTTAACAGTTACTATCCTAATGTATGATTTCACTATTTTAGGGTATTCATTAATTTGTTTGATATCACCAAACTGTTTTAATAAACATTTTATTCTGTCTTTTACAGAGTTGACAGTGAACAAAAGTTTTCAGAAATCATATAAACCAAAGACAAAGAATACTCAACCAAAGAAAACTTCAACAAAGGTAATGATTGCTAAGTGAAAACAGGAATTTAACGAGGGAGTTATTGCTAATAGAAATTTTGTAAAGAGGGAGTTATTGCTAGAGGAAAACAGAAATTTTAAAAGGGAGAGTTATTTTATGAAAAAAGAACACATTATATTCATATGCAAGTTTCTTTGTACTTAGAATTTCTGTTTATATACTTGTATCTGCATATTATAGTAGCTTATGCAGTCTGAGATGTCTTCAAGGAATACAGACAATGCAAAAATTGAAATTTTTTACCAGACACTTTGTAAATGAAAAGTTTCAAAAAACAGATTATTTTTCACTTGAAATTAAAATATTTCTTTGAAATAAGAATTAAAAGTGAAAAATAATTGATATGGCATCCTAAATGACGCCTAAAATAAGATCTATTGCGTCCTAGTGGACGCGTTAAGTACTTGATGTCTTTCGAGATTGTTTGGGTAAATGAACCAAGCATGCGACCTTTATCTACAAGTTTGCTTCCTTTTTTATGTGCATTTTTAATTCTTATGTTCTAGTGCAATTCCACAAGAAAACCAAGAAACTGAATTCATCATTTTATTTATTATAAAACAGGAAAATCTTTACCTCTAATTTAGATCTAGAATCAACAAGACAACATCGTTCATCACTTTATGGGTACTTCCGAAAGTATAAAATGAAGAAGGGATACCAAACCCGACTTTCATTTGAATTATGGAAATAAAAAAATAATAATGAAAGTACTAATGATAGTTATATAAAATGATTTATTTACATAAATGAATTTGTATTACAATTTATAGATTTGTAATATAAATTTTCCATATGATTTCAAATGTAGTTAAATCAACTATATTTTATTTAATTTCTTATAAACCTTTAATCTATAGTACATGTATGTATACAATAATTATATATTGAATTAAGGGAACTTTGAGGGTTTCAAGAAAAGTTAAAAAATGAAAAATATTTTCCCAATAGGGATGTCTGTAATTATCAACAAAAGTGCACATTTGAATTTTATTTCTGACACTGCAAATGGACTCCTAAATTATTTCCTACTATAGGAGTCCATGGACTTGTTTGCATTCACCTTTGGAAAACATTGAAATGTCACTAATATTATCAGATTTACATCTGAAACCCAAACAAAATTTATCTTTTGTCATCTTTTGCATAATGAATGTTTCAAGTTACTTTTACCTTGAATAAACGTGTTTTTACACTGGCAAGAATGCCGTCACTGTATAAATCTACACAAATTTTCTTTTTCTTTATATTTGCCCCTTTAACAAATTGAAGAATATTATACATTTTGTCTTTCAAATTAATAAATTGGAGCTGAAGATCATTGATCACCCCTTAGTGAACATTTTCAGGTGTCAAAACTGAAGAGTCAGTAAATTTTTAAGTTCAGTCAGAGTTATGCTATTTTTCAACATTTACATGTATGATCATTCAGTCTTAGATATATGAAATTTCTTTAAGTAACACATGAAAAAAATATTATAATATGGGCTACATTTGTCCATTTTGGGGAAAGGAGGGAGGGATGTAGCATAAAATCAAAACCTGAGACCTCAAGTCAGATGGAAACACTATAAATAAACAGATTCTACTTTCATTTTCCTTTCAGTTTTACTCATATTTATAACCTCAAAATGACCATACATGATACAATATATTAAGTAAAAGTAGAATTTCTTATGACTTTCAACATACATGGATTTTGGTATTTTGACTACAAATGTATATGATTTTTCAATTTTCATTATAGAAAACCAAAGCTGATGATTGGGCTGAAAAACTAAACCTGGAGTTTTCAGACATTGAGCAATTTGAGTTGAATATTGATGGATGAAGACAGTTATTTAAACAATGTGTTGGAAATATTTTAGTGACAGGTCTTCTCAAGTGTTCAAGACAATTTGGAAAAATTAAATATTGAATATTTGACTTCATTACTTTGTATCAGGTTTTTAAGTTCACTCCCAAAGAAATTATTTCAAAATAATGGCTGACAAAAAGAAAAAAATAAGTTGCAAAAAACATTTAGCTCAATTTACAAATGTATTTTCCAAGAGTCACCTGTAAACTTGATACAGATGTCTTATAACTAAATAGGTTGTAGGTTTTATTCTTCTTGTTGCTGATCCTTGGATTGAGACTTCTCATTCAAATGAAACTTACCTACATGGAATATAAATGTTTGGAATATATTGTGTATGTTGTAAATCTTATAAATATGTCACTACTTTTTTGTATGAACAAGTTTGGCAGGAATTTTCTAGACATCTATTTTGACTTGTATTTGCAGAAGTTTTTATTATTTTGAATATGCTGTTTTTTTATTTTCTTAATTTGTCATAATTTGTTGTTGCTAGAAGAAGGAAAATGTGTGGTTTTAGGTTAAGTTTTAAAATTTACTATGTAGAATAGAAGGTAAGGCTTACTGTATTGTATATACATGTATATAAAACAAACTCCTGTATTTTGATTGGCTAATACTGGTTTGTCAACATGCATTATATAGTAATAACAAAATTTGATATGGAAGCATGCCCCTTAACAACCAGCAACTGACACTATTTCAACCCTCATACTTCCTGTCTTCTTGATCAATGAATAACTTCACGTTCAATTACTGTGAAACTGTTTCCACATTTGAACACTAAACCCAGTAATCAAATTTAAGCCTGTGTTTTTAATACATTATACAAGTGTACAGTTTACTCTTATTCTTTTTTTATCAATGAAATCATGCTGTCGTGACGTTATTCTTTGTTATCAATAAAACAACAATGTAGTTATGTTATGGTTTAAATAGTAGTTGATACAAGAGCATTCAATCTGTAGCTCACTCACATTTGACTTTTATTTCAAGAACGTTAGATTTAAAATTGCAAATTGCACTCTATGAGTTGTTTGTTACTTCATTTAGAATTTAGTGGACATCTTGGATAATACTATGTTACTTCCTTGGTACCGCCGATTCAAATCCAGTGTTGACTTTATGTAAAGAAAGCTGATGATAAACAAATCCTGATGACAGTCCATTTTTAAGATACTCTAGATCTTGTATTGTAATATTAAATTTTAAGGAATATAGCAAATTTTTAGTTATATCGTATAACATAGGTACAAATCAGTTTCATTCCCTAAATTACGATATTTACCACCATGTCGTCACAAATAGAAAAAATACACCTGACCTTCAACTGAAAACTAACAGTAGTTTTGTAGGGAAGTATTGGCTTAATAGACAGACATACACTTTTGCATTCGGACATCAATCTTGTGTATATAAGTATAAAGTTATTTTGGTGTGAAATATTTTTAAGTTTTCTATATAAAGTTCTTTACACAGGTCCAATAGTTGAACTTTGTTCTGAATTAATTACATTATAAGCTAATACAGAGATGCATCCACAATTGAACAAGATTTGATATCTCTATATGTTAAGAAGGCTTTTTATTCCTCCACTAGTTCCTGGGGAAATTATAGTTTTGTTGTGTGCCCAGTACTGTCCACCTTTCAAACCTTTTGTTTTATCCAGGCAATATCTTCCTCATTTTCTCAACTAGATTCTTCATATTTGGTGTAGACATACATCTGTAGAAGATGAAGAAAGATTGCACTCCTATCACCCTTTCACAAGAAACATGATTTTTATTTTCTGCAAAAATTCAATTTTCCTCTTTCCTATATGTATTCAAATGCACTATAGAAATTTTGCAAATAAAAATGAAAGCTTTATAAACACGTCATGTGGGGGCACTTTAAATGACATAGGGTACTGCTGGCTTATAAACTCCAAATTGAATGACTTTTTTCCAGATTTTCTTTATTAAGTTTGTTTTCATCTCTTGGGTATTAATGATACAAATTGTGAATTTTAGGACCTTTAGATAAGTTTTGTCAACAAAGCTTGGACTGGTGAACTTTTTTACCTTTTTTTATGTTTTGTTTTTTTTGTTTGAGAATAAATTTTTTTTATACTCGTCACAAAGATATATGTGTTTATCACTTAAATAAGGTCCCATTTATTTATTACTGGGTTGAATATCGCTGTTCAGACTTTAATCTTGTATTCTCGTCTTCCAGACTGAACCAGGTGATTAAAATTAATTTACTTCCATGTAAAAAAAAATTTTGATTTTCTGTAGTACCAATTATATCTGTATTCTGTATGTGTATATACCATTGTGCATAAAATATTGGGTTGGTCATCTTAAATACAAGGTATTTTGTGTAGAATGTAAAGTAAGAAGTGTTTTATTTTGTTGTTGCCAGAAAGTTATTTTATATAATAAATGAATTAATCCATTGGAAATAAAAGTATTGTACATGCTTGAACATTTATTTGTATTTATACATATTGATAGTATGTGCCCAGTAAACCATGTTATAAAACGTGTTAACAAAGACAGTAAACTAATTAATATGAAATATTGATAAAGATAATCTTGTCTGTGTTGATTGCGCTGAAACAAATACCAAAATTAAATTTTTTAATGTCATACCCCTTGTGGTTGGTGGCGTCCGTTGACAAAATTTTAACCATGATTATCTTTTTTAACAAAAGTGACAGGGCTTTGATATTCCACATATAGATTTGTGTGTTCATTTGGTAACTTGACCTACTTTTCAAAAACTTTTAAACCACAGGGGATAGAGCTTTGATATTTCATATATAGATTTCTTTCCACTTTTCAAAAACTTTAACCTGAACTGAAGAAATCAAAATATTTACTGTACCTTGACCTTAAAACCTAACAGCTGTGGGTCAAAAACCTATTTTGAAAATTTACACCCATTTTGACCAAGCTTTGTTGTCTTGACAACTCTTGTTAATATTCTTGACTAAAGTTGATTTTGTTATAAGATTCAGTTTTTCCACATTTTGGCCTATAGCTATTGCCATCTTTCATTAATAAATCCATGAGAACTTTTTCTTATGAACCACCAGATTTGCCTGATAGCTTGTTCCTACGAACTGGGTTTAGTATGTTCCAATGACTGAGAGCTCATAACTGTAATATAAATACTAATGCCGTAAAGGTTAGCGTGCTTACATGGCTCATTTTGTAGCATATCGCCTGAAAGCTTGTTCCTAGGAATTGGGTCTAGCATGTTCTAATGACTGAGAGCTCATAACTGTAATATAAATACTAATGCCGTAAAAGCTAGCGTGCTTACATGGCTCATTTTGTAGCATTTTGCCTGAAAGCTTGTTCCTAGGAATTGGGTTTAGTATGTTCCGATGACAGAGCTCATAACTGTAATATAAATACTAATGTCGTAAAGGCTAGCGTGCTTACATGTTTCATTTTGTAGCATTTTGCCTGATAGCTTGGTCCTAGGAATTGGTTCTAGCATGTTCTAATGACTGAGAGCTCATAACTTTAATATAAATACTAATGCTGTAAAGGCTAGCGTGCTTACATGGCTCATTTTGTAGCATTTTTGGTAAGCTTTCAGATTTGCCTAAAATCCCAACTTGTTCCTAGGTTATTGGTTTGAGTATGTTCAAGGTCTTGGCTACTTCAAAATTGTGAATTGCATGCAACACTAATGATACTGTAAGTTTGTTGCCTAGGACAGCCCCCATTGTTTACATGGTTCATAATAATGTAGTCTTTGACTGAAAGCTAATTTGGTACTAATGATACTGATGACCAAGGAGAGCTACTTATTGTAATATAATGTCCAAATGGCTGAGGAGAGAGCTCTTACTTGTGAGACAAATAATGATACAGTTGTTCTTATGACCAAGGAGAGCTCCTAATTGTAATACAAGTGTTCAAATGACTGAGGATAGCTCCTAATTGTAATACAAGTAATGACACAGTTGTTCTAATTGAGGTAAGCTTTCAGTAATACAAGTAATGATACAGTTGTTCTAATGACTGAGGAGAGCTCCTAATTGTAATACAAGTAATGATAACAGGTGGTTAAATTGGGAGAGCGCTAATTGTAATAAAGTAAGATACAGTTCTAATGCTGAGGAGAGCTTCTAATTATAATACAAGTAATGATGCAGGTGCAACGAGGAGAGCTCCCAATTGTAATATACAAGTAATGATACAGTTTGTTCTTTAAATGCCTAGGGAAGCTCCCAAGTAATGATACAGGTGTTGTTATGACTGAGGAGAGTAAAGTAATACAAGTAATGATACAGTTGTTCTAATGACTGAGGAGAGCTCCTAATTTAAATACAAGTAATGATACTAATGACCAAGGAGAGCTACTTATTGTAATATAATGTCCAAATGACTGCGGAGAGAGCTCTTACTTGTATGACAAATAATGATACAGTTGTTCTTATGACCAAGGAGAGCTCCTAATTGTAATACAAATAATGATACAGTTGTTCTAATGACTGAGGAGAGCTCCTAATTGTAAGTCAAGTAATGATAACAGGTGTTCTTTAAATGACTGAGGAGAGCTCCTAATTGTAATACAAGTAATGATACAGGTGTTCTTTAAATGACCGAGGAGAGCTCCTAATTGTAATACAAGTAATGATACAGTTGTTCTAATGACTGAGGAGAGCTCCTAACTGTAATACAAGTAATGACACAGGTGTTTTTAATGACTGAGGAGAGCTAATTGTAATACATTTTATGATGCAGGGTTCTGTTCTACAAAAGGTACTAAATCCCAACTATCTTGGCAACACATCGCTGATTGGTCAGTCCCATGACGATTAGGACCTTTCGAAAAATGTGCCCAGGTGTTCTAATGACTGGTGAGTAATTGTAATACAAATAATGATACTGATGATGGTTCAATCTGGTTTTAGCCAATTAAACTACAAGCAACAACGAAATATTTTTCATACCTTTAATGAAATTAATAAATTTAATCCATTCAACAAAACAGGTAAAATGAATTCTAATACAAGTAAATTAACTAAACAACATGGTGATCAACCAATAGCACATCATCATTTCACTTTTGAACTATTCTTTTTTTTAAAAAAAAAAAAGATAATTGACAGGTTCAGACATGACAAATGAAGTTTGATGAATTTTCTCAAATTTTACAATACAGTTATATATTAGAATGTAATGAAATGGTATTTCTTATACTATGAACAAGATTATATTTCAAATTAGGTTTTACTATTTCAGTGTTTCAGATTGGCGTCGGCCAACTATTTCTTTTTTTTCCAAAAAAAAATGTGCCTTAATTGAAATGGCCAACTACTTCTCTGTCAACATGACAAATGGCCAATAAATTTCTGCTTGAAACGGACAGATTTTCCAACGATAGTTCATGATCTACCAGCAATTTTCGCACCCTAATATTTCAGAATTTATAAATATACATATATTCTAGTCTAAAATGCACGAGGAGTTCCAGCTAAAAATACAGTATACTTCTTGTCGTATTGTAATAAGAGGTATCACATATGTCTCAAATTCAAGCGTCAAATTAATGGGTGTAGCTAATTGCCACAAGGTACTGCAATTGTGTTACTATAAGGAAGACACTTGGTTCTTCAGAAGTCAACATTCTAACAATTGTTTCTTGTGTAAATTTGATATAAATAATAAATATTATTACCACAAAGAAGATAATTTCCGGAAACCATCTTCAATAATTATCTTCAAGTCTTGTAGATTTAACATTTGTTCTCTTAAAACTTCCTATACAAGGCTGATGGAAGTCTCTTTACCCAAAAATACACTAGAGAAATGTTGGTAAATGTTTGTAATGGTACTTTTAATGTAAAATGAGACGTCATGGGCATGATTACATAAATATCACCCACAAATATTTACAATTGTATGTATGTGGGGTTTTTAGCAAGCATGATTACACATCTACCTCACACAAATAATTGCAATTGTGTGTGTGCATGGGGTGAGGGTATTAAGCAAGCATGATTCCATAAATACCACCCACAAATATTTACAACTGTGGTGTGTGAGTTGTTTAGCAAATATGTCAAAATACAGACTTAAATTTAAAAGACTAGTTTTGCTCTATCAGAAAGGTTTATGAAATGGTTGATGATTCTGTGAAACCACAGCAATGATGTTTACATGTACTTCAATATCAAATTATACATTTGTTTTTCCTGACTTTATTTACATGTGTTAAATGGACAAGTGTGGCAACTTCTCTACAATGCTTGTAATTATGATTTGTGTACAAAAATACTTGTATTTTAAGCTGCAAGAATTTTCTATGACTTATATTCTGACTTTACAAAGAATTTAACTTTCAATGTTTCAAGGAAATGTGTGAACTCTAGCTTATATAAAGTGACATCATCTTTCAAGATTCATTCATTCTTGTTCCCCATTATATACTGTTGGCCAAGCAAAACAAAATAACTTATAAAAGTTATAAAGAACACAAAAATAATACCATCCATATGATACGACCCACATTTGTTAGCTCTATAACTATAAAGTAAATACAATATCATATATTTTACAATAGTGATTCTTAAAAATGCTGTTTTTAAACTGATAAGAAAACATTTGTTACCAATAACACCCCCTGTATATCTAATATGTCTGTTTTTATTTTCTCTTAGAAAGTATTCTCCTGTCCAAAATGATAGAAGAAAAATATATATTGTTAAATCTTTGTGAATTATTTGGAGAGAGATGAGTTACAGGGCTACTCCTCAGCACATCATTTGCCTCATTTATCCAGCCTTTTCACAAATATGTACATCATAGTGCAGTGTCAATTCAAGTACATTACAACAGATTTATTGTCCAGCTTGCTTCCTTAACATCACATATATTTTTTCCTTTACCCAGTCCTTATTATGGGGTTCATAAGACTGTACTTTATTCTGGTACCTGAAAAAGACAAAAAACAATTAAAATGTTTCAGAAACACTTTGCCCATCAGAAGTGAGCCAGTTACCAAGATTTTAAAGAATGATAACCCTGCTAATATTGCCAAGTGTTGGTTACAATCAAATCAAGACCTCTTTCTGTGCAATATACATATGTACTTTCCTATGTATATTCTATTACTATTATACTAGGGTATATCATTATAATATCTAATTCACATAAGATGGCAGGACACAGATGAGATGGGTGGAGTAACCTTTTGATTACTGGTATCATACAGATGATTCTACTTATTTTTCAGTTATGACAAGCTGCACAGGAAAAACATTTTATTACTCACTGGATACTCTCTTATGTATGGTGACAAGTAGGGATGATTACTCTATAGTCAATGTAATTTTAATGGTATGCTGTACTTCAAGTAACTAAAATTTAAACTCGTCCAGGTCAAGAAAGGGTTCACAAGACTCCATCCCGCCAGGTTGTATGCATTTTACTATCGCTCCAGTGAGCTGTTAATAATTACTTAACTACAGAGTGTACTTAAGTATTTTGAAAAAAAAATTTGTCTGAGAATTTCTTTATGACCACAACTTTACCCAAGTTGAGAAAATTCTCAAGAGTAAAATCTTGAAGTTGAGTAAAATTTGTCTCAGAATAGTTTTTTGGCCCTCGGCCCTGCTCTCAGGGAACAAGAATCTTGATCACTCCCTCAATGGTATAATTTAACTGTATATATGATCTCAACTCATCACTCGGGGAAAGTCTCATACACTGAAGGCAACTCCATAGCTTAAAAGTCTACATTGACAGTATTTCAAAATAACTCCTTATCACTTACCTGTAACTGTCAATTTCTATCAATTTAACCAGGTTAACCACAATTTCTATTTGTAAAGCTTTCTTTGATAATTCCCTGAGGACTTTTCTAATCAGATTTTAAGCTTAACTAAGTTTAATTGCAGTCTCACAAATTATCACTTATACCGAACAATTTTCCTCAATTTGACATGAAAGTTTTCATCATTAATCTTTAGACAGCTTAGTTTCATAACAAACTGGACAATAACCTTATTGCCATACATATATTAGATTTCTCATAATATACAGTCGAACTCAGTTTATATAATGAAATTGTAGAGACCTTGAATTTTATTTCAAATTAACAGAATTTCAATGTAT
This sequence comes from Atrina japonica, assembly GCA_030159075.1. Classification (NCBI taxonomy): domain Eukaryota; kingdom Metazoa; phylum Mollusca; class Bivalvia; order Pterioida; family Pinnidae; genus Atrina; species Atrina japonica. Next base: position 1,330,498 of record BROG01000133.1, on the reverse strand, counting down.
CCGTTTTGTATGGAGATCACAGAATTCAAACAGTAAGAAAACTCATGATTAGGACATAAAAGAAGGCATAACTATCAATTATTTACATTTTAATTGTACTTCATCTACAGAAAATAAACAACACACTGATATATTCCTTTTTTTTCGACATTTGCAAAGAAGGAATCTAGATGATCTACAAATGAGAACAACTTGTCGGGAATGTTTCGGAGAAAACTCTGATGGCTGAACAGTTGTAAATATTGTGTCCTTTATGTACAGGGATTAATTCCATAATCTTTTGCAATTTCTGGTTTTACATTTCGTCTTTTTATCCACCATGACGGCTTGTATAATTTTGTATTTTTCATGAATGGTCAATTGTTTACGTTTTTTTCAGTGTTGCCACCGTGCGATCTTAACCCAATAAATCATTTTTAATGAATAAAGACAAACAAAAAACAAAATATTACATGTGAATTTTACTCAGAAAAGTGTTCATACACGTGTATTCGGGTCTTTAACTGGAGTTCTTTCACCTGTGACAAACCTGTACTTGAGACAAAGACAATTTTCACTTCAAATAAACCGTTATCAAAATAACTCATTAAGTGTTCACCGGACCTTGTAATTCATTTCAAATAATCCAAATTTTCAATCAAAGCGATTTCAAATTAAACTAGTTTTTTTAAGCATGGGAGCTATCATTTCATTTCAAACTAACCATTTTTTTCAAATTAAGCGAGTTCAATGTATGTGAGTTCGACTGTACAAATGAGTTCAAATCCCACCAAAAAACATACAAGTAAACTTATCAGCTTTAATATGTGTGAATGAAAAATACTTACACAAGACAGCTCAGATCTGAGAGTTGGTCGACAAAGTCAAACAGCTGAGATATGTCGTATGTTATTGATGGGCTATTTGGATTCATTCTTTTCAAGTGTTCTTCAAATATTTTACATATTCCTGCAACAATAATAATTACAAATAATTATGTATTTTCTACTAAGTAAATTGCAACTTTTAAAAAAAAAAGTGTTTGAAATTGGTTTTTTTAATCAGGCTCCCAGGAGACATTAATCCTGGGCTACATGTATCTGATTACAATTCTACCAAGTCTTTGTTTCAAATAAAATAAAAAGACTTAATTTCCCTGACCATGTAGTTCCAAACACGGAGATTTTTATGTGAATGTCCAACAGATTCTATGGTAAACCAAGTCCACTTGTGCCAGAAAGAGTCATCAGATACAATTTTAAAGGAGGCCAATTCAATTTTCCCTTTCATCTTTTTATTAAAGGCATTTAGCATTTTTCCTCATCTTTTTTCATCTTTTTCTTTTCAATTCAACGGATGCCAAAAAAAATACTCCACAGTACAATGTTTGTTGTTAATTATGATACATCAAAAGCAGAGAATGGATACATTATTTTCAAAATTTTGCACATGATTATACTATGAAGAGGGCAAGTCAAAGTGTTATTCTCTGCTGTCCAGTCACATTTATCATTTTTCTTCACCCCTCCCCATTAAAGATAAATGGTTAACAATTCCGATGTGATTATCATTTTTTGGTGATGGGTAATCCATTTGTGGGAATACCCAGAAATGATTCTCAGTTGTACTGCGTTTGATAAGAGGCTTGGTATTTTATCAACTGGAATCAAATTCTGCACTTGCAGGAACAACAAGCATTTGCATACAAGGTATCACTTTTGTGTATTATTTTATCAGGGCTTTCCACAAAATGTAGAAAACCCTTTTGTTATTTTATTCTTATTATCATTTTCACCAATACTGGTACATTTCATTAAAATCTATTTATGTCATCTTATTCCTCTACTTCAGACATTGTGCTGGGAACATTTTGGGACTACCATGTTGGACCTTTTAGGGGCTGGGTCTATATATATATATATATATATATATATATATATATATATATATATATATATATATATATATATATATATATTATATATACATTATATAACAACAAACACTACCAAAACTTGATATATAAAGACTTTTATAGGGAATTTAACACCACACAACAACAGACAAAAGAAGATTTCAATGGGTCTTCAATTTAGCTCACGAGACCTACATTCAAAAATCACCTAACAACAAACACTACCAAAACTTGATATATTTTTTTCAAAAATTGCAATTAAATAATGTAAATATCTAATCTAGATTTTATTTCATCTTATAAATTTTGTCAATCTAACCCTCCTAATGCTGTCATTTTAAGGTAATAAAAGAATTTTGAGGACAAAATTGTTCAATTATATAAAGATGCAAAACTCAGTTTAACCTGTGCATTCCGGAGACTAAAATCATATTCTGGGGAAGTTGTTGTAACATTTAACATTGTCTTTAGAAAACCACTCCTAACAGAAGGAAATGAAAAAAATATCAAAAACATTGTTGTATTAACAGATTTATTAATGGATTTCCATCAGAAATCTCTAGATTTACTTTGGTGAAAGATGTGACACTCCATATAAAGAATCCTTGCTAATCTTCAGATATAACTGGCAGATAATCTAAACAGTAGTAGGTGTTTTCCTTCTATGGTATGTCAAATTTGCTTTGACCACTTTACTGTCAGCCGACAAGAATATCAGGAATACGTAATGGAGTCAGGACAGTATGTACACCAAAGTGAGTATCAGTACCTGGAATTCACGTCTAAAATATGGTAAAACCTGCTTTAGCGACCACTTGTGTATAAACCCCACCTAGTCACAAAGACTGTTTTGCTCTCCCAAATAGTGTTGGGATTCAGTTAAACCAGACTTCCGTCTTTAGACATTTTAATCATTAAGGAAGATGAAAATATAATAACAGATTTATATTGTAAGGATACAGTTACACACCAATATCTTAATTTTCACTCTTGCCACCCGTTGCACACAAAACAGAACATTCCTTTTAATATGGCAAGATGTATCTGTACCATTGTGATTGATATAACATTGCGCGAACGAAGATTACAAGAACTGAAAATATATCTAAGAAGACAACAAAATCCAGAAAATCTCGTCAACAAAAGCGAAAAAAATCCCGAATACAGTATTATGAAGAACACCTGATCATGAAATAAATGATAACCAATATAAAAACATTCCATTTGTGATAACACATAATCCAAGGAATCATAACATAGTTACCACTGCAAAAAGATATCTTCCGATTCTTCATCATTCCACTAAAATGAGTGAACTATTTCAAGAAATACAGCTAATTAACAGTAGAAGACAAGCTCCTAACTTGAAAAAACTGTTAACAAGAGCCAAATTTACATCGGACATCGATATCCACCGGGTGACAAAATGCGGAGATCATCGGTGCGGAACATGTGCCTATATTGTTGAAGGTGAGAAAATAACTTTCAAGAACAGGCAAACATTCAAAATTAATGCTAATATGAACTGCAAAACATCTAACTTAATATACTGTGCAACATGCCCGAGTGTAAAGAAAACTATATAGGACAAACCGGAACCAAACTGTTCGACCGAGTAAGGGTTCATAGACAGCAGATAAGGGACCCTTCAACGAGGAACTCCCCGTGTAGTGAACATTTCGAGATATGTGGAAAAGGAAAATTCGAAATGTTTCCTTTCTCTAAAATTTGGTCAGAGGACGAAAATTTAAGAAAAGCCAAAGAAGACTATTTTATCAGACGTTTTAATCCGAAACTAAACAGGAAATGACTTTAACATTTTCCCACTGCAATAGCTACCACTGAACGTTACTATGACGATAACGACATAATTAATAATTGTTGTCACTTGACAACGTTTTACTCTGTCTGAAGAGCCGCTATGGCTGAAAGCGCTAACAGAAGGATAATTATATTTACTATGATCAAAGGAATGTGTTGTTCTGAATAATAATTTTTTCTACTATTTCTACTGTACCAAGGATTTTTATTTCTACTATATATATATATATACACATATATATGATATATTTATAAGGAATGCACTTAACCGACCCTTTTAAAAATAATTCTTGCATAAATGTCAAAATTTGTAGGTCAATTCACACAAATTTATATAAATGGAAACACTCCCTTCACTGGTCCTAACTAAAATCTTACCTTCCAAACATTCATGAACTGATTCATAATCTGAGTAGGTTCTTGTTTCAGGTCTTGGGTTAGGTTGAACCAACAGGATTGTATGAGACTGCAAAATGAAAAATACCATGGAAACACAAAAACATCATAGATCAAATAGTTTAATATAAAAATAGAGTACATGATATACCTATATCTATATACAACATGTACATGTTTTCAATCAGTAATCAGGGATTAATATCGTCAACATGTGGGTCTGGTAAAAGGACCCATTCCAAACAAAAAATCAGCTATATTTTCCCCAATTTTGAGCAACATTTTCCCAATTATGTTCCCCATGTACCTAATTATTGATATATAGACAAAACAAGAGGTCCAAGAGGGCCTCAATGGCTCACCTGAGAACCATCTACAAATGTGGAAAGAAGACCAAGAAGAATATGTACATGTAGACTGATCTGGCCAAGAAACATAAATATTGCTGTTTTAAGAAATTCATAAAAAAAATTATAGAAATCAAATTTTGGCTGAAAACTATAAATTTAGTAAAGGATCCTGAGCACCTGCTTCCTATCAAGTTTCGTCAAAATGCCTTCAATGGTTTTGAAATAAAATCTGATAGTGTGAAAAATGCATCCTCCCCCCTCTTTTTTAAAAAAATTCAGAAAAAATTCTAAAAATAAAACTTTGGCAAAGTTCTTGCACAAGAACATTTCTTCACCTAATTACATGTAAAACACATAAAATAAATGCATCAAAGTGAATGCAAGGGGAGATAATTAAGGAACTTGTTTGAATGAAATTCACAAAGTCTGAAAAGACCTCCAAAACAAGTCAAAAAGTAATATTCCGAATTCTATGAAAAATACAAACTTGAATCATTTTGGGATCTTTTCCAATCTGCCAATCTATGTGCAGCAAGAGCAATGCTTAAAGGATGAAAGCTTATTAGGGTCGCACTGGTACCATTTCTTAATTTATAATAATAAATTAACAATTTGTAACTACAAATTAACAATTTGTAATTACAAAACCACAATTTGTAACTAGAAGATTTTTGTAAATAAAATTTTCTAGTTTGTAATTAATTGATAACTTGTAATGGAACCAATTCATGTACCACTTGATACCCGATAACGTTTGTGTTGGACTATTGTTTCTATTGGTGATGGAATAGCATTAGAGGACGATATCCTGCACTTACGTCATTTCAGCGGGAAGATTACATAGAGTTACGTTCCATCACCAATAGAAACAATAGTCCCACACAAAAGTTATCGGTATCACGTTTGTTTGTTTATTTGTTTATGGTTGTTTAACGTCCCACTCAAGAATTTTTCACTCATATGGAGACGTCACCAAATGCCGGTGAAGGGCTTCAAATTTTGGCCTATGCTCGGCACTTACGGCCATTGAACAGTGAGGGTTCTTTAACGTGCCGACACCTACTGTGACACGGGACATCCAGTTTTTACTGTCTCATCCGAAAGACAGGAAACCAACCTGTCGCCGGCGGACTCGAACTCACGACCTCACGATTCAGAGTCGAGCGCACTACCAACTGAGCCAGGCCGGCTCTCGGTATCACGTGGTACATGAATTAGTTCCATTGCAAGATAGTCATTTGTACTTTCAGATAGTGTGTTGTTATTACAAATTGATAATTCCTACTCACTACCTCTGAAATTCAATATTTTTACACTTTAATGTTAACCCCATAAATTGATAATATTCAAATTGTCTGTGTTCTATACATGAAAATTAACAATTACCATTTGCTATTTTTACACACATATAAACATTGATAGTGAAAATAAAACTGGACTTTATATTTTTTCTTAACTTTGTGCCTAAATACCATGAATTAAAAATCATAATGGAATGGTAATTATGTTTTCTTCAAAGTGGGTTGCGACATAACATAATCATACTATTTAAAGTCATATTCCAGGGACGTTACAGTCATTTTTGACATTTTCATTAGAAAAAACCACTCCTAACCGACGAAAATGAAAATAATTTAATTTTTTTTTATTTATTAATGAAGTTATTAGTGGGATTCCGTTGGAAATCTTAAATTTACCCTGGTGAACTGGTGATATAAAGAGTGTGCTCAATGTATCGCGAGAGTACTGTTCCGGCAGTCTCAGAACATATTACAGTCGAATGTACCAGGGCATGAAGTAGTTATTTCAAAGATAAAAATTTACATAAAATTTACATAATTCATATATGTTTATGACTAAATTGCTTGCCCAGGGCAGTGCTTCAGAGCATTTGATTGGTGTTCCACTTGTCTGGATTGTCCTGGACAGTGAAACAAACATGCTTACCACGTGATCAGCAATGCCTTATCGTTTATAAATAGATCAATTTGTTAGGTGTTTTCCACGATTAATTAACTAATTAGTTGGAATAAGACTTTGACATCGAGTGATAATATATATTGTGGGAATTCTGGGGCCTTGGATTAATGTTGTTGATTTTAGCATAAACAATTATTATTTTTGTCACTATTTCAAAAGGATTTACCTTTTTTGACCCTTGAATACACAAAATTTGAACTTTACTAGACACTGCAATGCTTTGTTTATTGAATAACGTAATTTGTAGAGCATTAACGCACATTTTGTATGTGCACACTTGAGTCTGGATCACTACTGGCTGGGGACCAGGAGCTGGCTAGGACCACTAGCCATCTATCGTGTTATTTCATCTTTATTATGTACAGCAATATATTTTTCTTCTGTTCCAGAAAATTATCTATTATCTTGTGTATTATCTAAAAAAAATCTTAGAAAATTGTGTTCTAATTAGCCAAACTCATGCAATAGCCTGGTACTGGTCCCTGACCCTTAGAAGATTTGGTGTCGGGATGTTTTGCCCTGATTACCGTTTCGCGCTGGGATGTTTCACCCCTATTTACGGAGCGAAACATCGCTAGACGTTCTGCTTCATATAATGCTATTTGTTATTATTACTAGATGTCCTGCTTCATATGTTTCCAAATTTCATTGCTTATTTTGAGGTAATTTTCTAATTTGTAAATTTCTAAAATTGAAAATTTCAAACAAAAATAAAAATAAAATATCACTATTATAAAGGAAGTTTTCATCACCAAAAGAAATTTTCAGTACTTTTGATAATTTCAAATTGAGAAAATCCAAACTGAAATATTTAATGGAACTCTGTTTAACAAAGAAAATATTAAAATGCTATTTGAAAAACAATAAGGAATGGCTTCACAATATTTTCTTTTTGTAAATTCACATCTTGAATTTAATTTTTATCCTTCTGGTAACTCTTCAAAGATGAAAGAAATATCGACCATATACCAAGCGTTAGTTGGGTAATTATCACCCCAACATTATTACCGTTTGGTCATTTTAATTTCAATCAGTGAAGTTAATTAGTATTTACTGATGTTTAATTTCCAATAACGTTAAATTACTAAAATTCACCATTTACTCTGCTTATTACACTTCAAATGAAATACTTATTATACCAAAAATGATTGCAAAAGATCGACATTAAAAAAAATGAAAATAACCCCCATAGAAAAATAAACAAACAATAAATGTCGAACAACAACATAACACAAAATATATAAACATTTTATAAGTTACTGTATATATATTTATCATACTATTGGGGCTAAACATCCCGCATTCGAAGATTTTAGGGAAAGAGTTAACACTATCCTCCTTGCCTTGGTCTAATTTCTATTGGAACGTCAAGATCATGCTGTGGTTGGAAGCATAACCTCAACGTTTCAATAGAAATTAGCCCTGGTCCCACTTTAAATCACATCTAAATATTAGACAGCCAGATTTCACTGTATATATATTATCCTGTTTTCTTGAACTTTTATTTTTGACAAAAGTAATGACTTCCTGTCAATTTGAGATGCGCCCACACTCAAAGGCTGAGTCGACTCTACTCCAATAATACTAGAGCTCGCTTTAATTCGGATATCTTAACGGCGTAAGTCAAAAGTATCTCGCCATTTAAAACTCTAACATTGTTGGAGTACCCAGTAAGTCGAATCGTGAAAAAAAACGACGAAGAAGAATCAGACATGAGACAAGCAAAACACAATTTTGCACTTGCAGCCCATGGGGTTTCGGTCCACGAACTTATTGAAGATGTCTGTGAGTACACAAGTATGGTGATTAACCTAATGCAGGTTCACATGCTCGGGAAATAACAGAGTTTAGGTGTTAACATTACAATTCATACCATGATGAGTCTTTGATTTACTGTAGCCTTGTATGGCGTTGTTCTTTCGTAATGTTTCGTGTTTTTTGTAATAAACGTATTACTTCCGAAAGTTTAAATGATTGCCACTAATTCCTTCATAAACTCTGGATTTCCGTGGTTAAGTACTTGGCACGAGTAACCCCGGTCTTTCAAAGTTTTGTTCTTCGCAAGACACTTATCTATTCGTGCATTTTTCACTTTAAAAATTGAAAATGAACAGATCACTTTAAAATGACACTGGGAAAACAAAAACACTAAAACCCCAACAAAAAAGTAAAATATATACCATTACGGCATTAGCAGCGATATATAAAGCTAATAGTTATATATATATTGCTGCTATAAGCTTGTAGCTATGGGTATTCCCTTTTAAGTACTTGAAAAGTACAAAAAGATTCAATCCACTGTCCCGTTGGAGTTTTCGTCACTTCTTACCCTACAATAAGTTTACTCCCTACCAGTATCAGTTATATTGTAACTGAACTGCGAGTATTCGTTTTTTTCAGTAACAAGAGTTAGCTATCTTCTACAAGCGTTATCGTTCTTATGCGCAGGTGGATTTATATCCAATGGAAGTTTCACGGAAATTTTTTTTAGATATGAAGTAGGAAAAACAATATTAAATAAATAAGATATTGACGGATCTATAAGGAAGGGGTTGCTGCCTCTTTCATATATAGTTTTTTAATTTTAATATTTTGATGTATAAATATTTGAAGACGAAACACAGTTGAAGTTCCGTGCCACGTGTTGAAAATTATAATTTGAAATTTCAAGTAACATCATCAGTGTATTCATTTACTTATTTTTTTTAGAGTCTTGCTTAAACATACATGTATTTATTTGCGAACTATACAGCAAACGGACTGGGAACAACTTAGTAACTCCCTCTCCGTGTAGATTTTATAAAACATTATATACATGTATAGAACAATTTAAATAATACACAAATATTTTCTAATGTGAGTAACAAACAACTAAATTTAAAAAATCTGGATTGTATAGATTAGAAGTAAGGAGAAGATGAAGGTGAAGTGTCGTTGTGTTGAGAGAATTTCAAACAAACAAATCTTTCATTCTTTGTTATATACCTGTATTCATGCACTGAAAGAAATAATTAAGATCCCTATTGCCATACAGTAAAGTTCCCATATCAAATGATACGCTGGTACCGGTGACATTTTGCGTAGTTCTTCTCATATCATTATAATTCGGGTAAACTAAATCTTCACGGACATAACCGTACAGGAACTATTAGGTATTAGATTAATTTTAGCTAAATCTACAATAGAAAACGAATTTTGATTTAGAATGATTATAATATTTACGTTTGATCTGCAGTAACAGAATTTCTTGTTGTTAGAATGGTATGAATACATGCATTTAGGGCCCAGAGTCACCAAATTTACTCAGTACTCTAGCTCAACTAAATTTTCAGGTAAATTCAGACAAAATCTATTCTGTAATTGGACGTGTGTGTAAATTGACAGCATACAATTGTAAATAATGAAAAAAAAATATTGCTCATTTGAAGAAAAATTGTTTGAGTACGTACTCAAATTTTGAGTACCATTCTCAACACATTTATTCATGATTTTACAGGAAAATTATAAATGTGACGCAAAAATGTATATGTGAATGATGAAAAATAATAATATGTTTCCTAATCACTCAAACCCCAAGGTTTTACCAACGAATATATAGGTAGTCAAAATGATGAAATTAAAGTTGAGCTTGAGTACCGAGTAAATTTTGTGATTTTGGGTCCTAGGAGACCAACATGAATTTATTTTAATGTATTGATTCAATAAACATAAGTAATTGATAACATATCCACACAAAATAGACCTCAGTGGGTATCACTCGGCTTTGAAAATCTTCTCCCCCAGAACTACTGGATTGAAAAACTAATTGCACCTGAGTGATCTACATAGATGTATGATTCAAGTTTGTTAATTTTGTAGAAATCGGAAAATAAATCTTTAACGTGTTTTTTTTTCTTGTTTCTCGGTGTTTTTGTTTTGTTTTTGTTTTTGTTTTGTTTTTTGCGTCTTTTGGGAATGCAATTTCCATGTATTTTTGTTTGAATTCTTTGAATTTCTCCTCTTTTATTCACTATGATGCATTCATTTTATGTGTTTTACCGGTAATTTTGTTGAAGAATGCTATCTTGAAATAATTTTGCTGAAATTTTTTTTTTTTAAACTGCAAAACTGAAAAAATTGGGGGGGGGGGGGTAGGGTTAGTTTTTTTTCAAACTTTCAGCTTGTTCTTCAAATCCCGCGTCAGGGAATTTAATGGAAATGCAAATACTCAGGATCCTCGAACAAGTTTGTGTTTTTATAAGCCTGACCGACTGAGGGGTGGGCAAAATATGTCCCAGAATATACCCTATTTGAACATTTTCTCCAGAATCACTTGAGCCGATCCAGCTCAGTCGGTAGTGCGCTCGACTCTTGATCGTGAGATCGTGAGTTCGAGTCCAGCCAACAGCAGGTTGTTTTCCTGTCTTTCGGATGAGACAGTAAAAACCGTAGGTCCCGTGTCACAGTAAGTGTCGACACGTTATAAACCCTCACTACTCAATGGCCGTAAGTGCAGAGCATAGACCAAAATTTGAAGCCCTCCATCGGCATTTGGTGACGTCTCCATATGAGTGAAAGATTCTTGATTGGGACGTTAAACAACAATACATAAACAAACAATCAGAAAAAAAAGTCCACCAAACGTAATCTACATAAATGCAGATTCAAGGTTGTGTTTTTGTAGAAATCCCGAGGAAAATAAGTTACTGACATGTTTTGTTTTGTTTTTTTTTTTATTAGCAAGGTGTTGTGTAGTGTATGGGCCTGGTTAGGGTCTGGACTTATCTTATAAGAAAAGTTGAAGAGACTGAATATTTATCGTCTCAAATGCGAGGTTGTCTTTATGCAATGCTCCACTGTATTTGTAAGATACCATGTCTACGGAGTCCGGGAGGTGACATAGTGGAAAATTATTCTGTGCGAACGAAATAAAATTATTCCGTCCGTGCGAACGGAATAATTATTGAGAAAAAAATTATTCCGTGCGAACGGGATAATTATTGAGAATAATTTCATTCCGTGCGAATGGAATAATTATTGAGAGAGAAAAAAAATATATTTCATACAAGTAAGTTCAGAAGAGCGATGTGGGCCAAATGGGCCTCTTGTTTATACATAGATCTTTTGTGAATGTACAACCACCGTTCAACCTTCGTATATGGTTGACATTCGTAAACTCTAATGCATAAGAAAATGTTATAACATTTTATTCACATGCCAATGACTCAAGTAACCTTATTTTGCCTCCCATCTTCGTCCTTTGTGCATTGTCCATAAACTTTAACATTGGAAGTTAAACTGAAACACAAGTTACTGAAAAGTATTTCAAACTCCACTAATATATTCTGAGGCTGATTAAGTTTGTTAATTTGAGGTTAATTCAAATCAAAGATAGCAACCATGACAGTCAACAATCTTTTGTGAACTAAAATTTCGGTTCTAACCGAGCACAACATGTAATTTAATACATCGTGGAAACGAGGTTTTCCATTCTGGACTATTTGCAACTTTTACTATCAACAGGAATTGTGAAAATCTATTATAGAAGCTTATAGAAATGTAGCCTACTCATTTAAAGCAATTCCATAAAGATATTTATTTTGTACATTACTCGTGTGAATGTTTAGGCTCACGGGCTACTTGTAAAGAGACATTCTTCTTCCCCACATCTTGGAGTGGACTCAGATTAATCCGACTCAGGCAAACATCTAATAATTTCAGTGTTTACAGTTAAAACCAATAAAGACCAGTGCTGCTGATAAGTCCAGGCATGCTAATGGTAAATAAGGCATGTCTGAGGCTGTTTGGACTGGCCCTCTTTTCTTTGAAATGTGGATCGTTTTATATTTCTCGGAGTGGAACCTCATCTGCCAGTCTTCCTCCCGCTTCTGTAGGACTACAAAGTCACTCTGCAGTACAACGTTGTCTACTTTCCTGTTGATGGTTCGGTAGAAGAGATAATCATTGGCAAAAAGTCGAACAAAGAGAATGAACTATTTTTCAGAGGTCGCTGTTAAAGGTCAGGAAAATTAAAGGTCCTAGTACCACCCCCTGGTGGAACATCGGAATCAACCTCAGCTTCAGTAGATCACTCGCCGTCCACAAAAAACCATCAGTTTTGGAGGAAGCTTCTGATTCACGATATAAAGTCGTGAAGTTTGTGTAGGATGCGTTCGTGGGGACCTTATCGAGAAATTACACTTCCTATTTCGCCTCCGATAGGCTCCTGGATAACTCATTTATGTACACATATGTAATCTGAGATATTACAAGATAGCATACTGAGGAATCCGTGTTGCGTCTCGGTCAGGATGCTGTTCAAGTTTGGTTATGGTGTTGCTGTATAGGATGCGTTCCATCACCTTTGAGCATATAAATGTGAGTGTGGACGATTGTCGGTGTACTTCATGAAGATGGGTACAATGCGAGCTGTTTTCCAGTCATCTGGAACCTCCACTGTCTCTAGCAATGTCTGATATATGCAAGAGATGGCTGGAGCAAGCTAGTGTGATAAATCTTTAAGGAGTCTAGCAAAGGTAGCGTCTGGTCCAACAGCTTTATGGGGGCTTAACTTTCTGGCGGAGTTTCACAACCCCGTTCACCGTGATGTTGAATGGTTCCATGGCATTGTATGGGTCGCCCCTTTTGTCGGAATTTCCACCCAAAGCCTCCTTAGTGAAGACTGGGTGTTGAAGATGTCCGTCTTGATATGTAAATTGCTGTATACGGTACTAAACTAGTACCACCCGCATGACCTAAGTATGCAACCCTTGATGACTCCTGTTTCTTGGCCTTAAAGAATAACCAGTCTTCGGATTTTGTTTAGCGTCTTGGCTGAAAATGTCTCACATGTAGTTGTTGTAGCGTCGTTGGTTACTAGCACTTCCTGGTGATCTGGATTTGATGAATGCTGTTCTTTTGCCTAGCTAATCTCCGTGTAGATGTATCCATCCATGGGTTTGTGAAGCGAGACCTGGTAAGGTTGTGTGTTCCAGGTTTGTCCAGAAGGCCTAGGATATCACCACAAAATGAAGTCCACATGGAGTAAATAGAGTGAAGGTGAAAAAGTGACGAACGATGGCATTTCTTTCTTACGTTCCTCCATAGGTCTTGTCCTTTAGATATATATTCCAAAAAGGTAGGTTTAACATATCTTGGTTTGATGAGTATATCAATCAGGATTGCATCATGGTCAACATTACCAGTAAGTAGTTTACAGTGGTCGATGAGAGCCGGATTACTGGTCATAAACAAGTTTAAAGTCTTGCTCCTTTGTGTAAGAAAGCTGACCATCTGCTCAAAATTGATGTTTCTGACATTACCCAGGTAGATATCAGATATTGATTGTGTGTACTGACACTACTGTGAGGTTTGGTCAGACCACATCTGGCAGGGTAAAGGTCAAAGGTCAAGGTCAAATGTAGGTCATGATGGTATGGGACACGCTACCTCATAGTTATACAAAAGTTATAGCCAGGACAAACTTCCCTGATCAAAAGAAATACATGTAATTGTACAAAAACAATGTCTCCCTTCTACAAAGATAATCAAACTCATCTTAGGTATAGTGATTTAAAACATCATACCAGATTTTGTTAAAATATGAGGAAAGAAACTAAAAATATTTGAAGAAATGTTTCAAATAGACAAACAATATGCTTACCATCTCTGATATTGGGAACATATATACATTTATCAAATGTATATCCAACTTGGTTTTTCCATTTAATTAGCATTAGATGAAAAGGTGCAATATCCTACCATATATGCTGGGACCTTTTTTGAGGATCCAGGACTAGTTTTGTGTATTCAAATGTTATATTCATATATGCTATAATGATGACATATTGCACACATTTTTTATGTTGTGATTCATTGTGAATTACAGATAATAAGATATTTTAAATTATGGCCAGATTCATTGATAGGTATATATATATATATATCATAAAAAGGTTTTTGAATGTATTTGTTGAAATATTAAAAAGGTTTTTGAATGTATTTGTTGAAATATTAATGCCCTCGGTGTGTAAATATTTCAACATATATATATATATATATATATATATATATATATATATATATATATATATATATATATATATATATATATATATACAATAACCCACAAACACATGCAAAGTAAAGTAAAAAGCTTACATTAAAGTACAAAACACAAAAAAAGGAAAATTTATTTTTCATGACTTTAATGAAATGAACAAATTTAATCTGTTAAACAAAATGAATTCTAGTGTATGTAATTAACTAAACATTGCCTTATGGATAAGATTATCTCATTTATCATTGTGCTTGACGGTATTTTACAGACTTAACCATATCTGATGAAGTCTGTGTGTCATATGAGGTACATGTTCATACAAAGATATACAAAATGTCATGATATGGTATTTTGACTGACAATACATGGTTATGAGTTTCATCTTCCTCACATACATTTCACAATAATTTCTGATTTACAATGGATATTGAAAAGTTAACAAACAAACAAATATACTAACAGTTCTAAAAACATGTATTTTGACAAAGTTTATGCACACATGATTTTTCACATTATCAAAGTAAATATATGTTAAATGATATTGTCTTAGAAATCTGGATATTATGATTAACATCTATATCTAGATCTTTCTAGGATCTGACATCTTCAATATATGACAAAGAAAAAAGAATCCTGAGTAAATTCTTGACAATCAGCCCATTTTGCTGTTGCCTTTCAAGAAGTCATCCTCATTTTGAGCTAAACTGAGGGAAAAAAATAGCTGTTTGCTCTATAATTGCAAAGAAATATGTGCTTGTAATTTCTATTTTAAATTATGTCTTAATTTCTATATGAAAAAGCAGAAAACATTCTTTTTTGACACACACACTCACATTCACACACACACACACACACACACTGCATGCATATACCTAAAGATACTCCATTTTCAATGCTAAATGAATAAAACAAATGTTCATTGCCTTTGGGTCCATACTTGTGAGAACCAAGGGTGACAGTAACTCTATTTCACCAAGGGTGACAGTAACTCTTTTCTCCAGTCTTTACACATATGTACAACACTTATGTACCATTACGTCAAGTTGAAACACATCCAATAAAGTATTACTGGCCTGCTTGTTTCCTTAACATCGAATAGATTTTGTCCTTTAACCATTCTTTGTTATGAGGTTGGTAGGTGTGCGTTGATTTATTATACCTACAAATAATAACAATACAGGTAATATCAAACAAATCTTAATACTTTTCCTTTACCCAATACATAGGGTCAATGATTTTCTGTGATTGCAGAAATATAAACAGAATCCTAGAATCTGCAACTTGAAACAAAATTGACAAATCTTTTCAAGCAATCTAAACACATATTTCATACAAATATATTATGTACTAATGATACTTAGATATCCAAATAAAAACAAATATTATCAAAAGATGTAAAAAGTAACATAAAGGCTCACTAACAACGGTTGTCATGTTCCCAACATGATAAATCTACCAAAAAAAGAGTACTTCAAACAGTACAAAAAACGCCCATCATAAATAGAGAATTGTGAAAGAGTTTCTTTATGATGAAAATGTTAGAGGGAGTTATTTCTTTTTAAAAGTGCTAGTTTGCTATAGTGACCTTGACCTTTAAGGTATGACATTCATAAAAACTATTGTGTGAAGTATGAATACATTCCCCTTTGAGATGTGCAAGATATACTCCATACAAAAATATTTACAGACTACCATGGTGACCTTGGCCTTAAAGACTACAACTATTATTATTTTTACTTCATATTTTGTAAGTGTAATTGGGGTGGGAAACATTATTTTTCGATAATGAGACATGTATTTGATGGCATCCATATCAGTGGATCTTTGTCTGACATATCAACATGTGATGAAGTTTTCTGAGTTTTAAATCTAATTAAGGATATCAGGAATTAATTATTTACCATGGATGCTGATTAGGGTATCACAAGAGGCAGTATGATTTGCAGGAATGTTAAATTAGGCATGACAAGTAGCATTTCTTTAGCAATTTACCTACTGTACATATCAGCAAAACAATGCTCAGGTGTGTAATAAACTTGAGGGTTTAGTGTATACAGGCAGATAGAAGATGCATATTCACATGTACATGGGTTTATTACTTTCAAATATTCTGAAGAATATTTTAGCCCCAAATTTTCATTCAATAAATGATTTTCACTGAAAGTGAATTTTATTAGTCAAATTTTATAAAGATTCATCAAATGTGAATATGACAAATGACAGTGAAAATGATGCATTATGGTAAGACTGGCTATACACATGGCAGGTAGCTACATTATGGTAAGACTGGCTATACACATGACAGGTAGCTACATTATGGTTAAACTGGCTATACAAAGCAGGTAGGACAGGCTACACATGAGTGATATGACAGGCAGCTACATTATGGTTAGACTCTATACACATGACAGGTAGCTACATTATGGTTAAACTGGCTATACAAAGCAGGTAGGACTGGCTACACATGAGTGACATGACAGGCAGCTACATTATGGTTAGACTGGCTATACACATGACAGGTAACTACATTATGGTTAAACTGGCTATACAAAGCAGGTAGGACTGGCTACACATGAGTGACATGACAGGCAGCTACATTATGGTTAGACTGTCTATACACATGAGAGGTAGCTACATCATACTATACAGACATATACTAAGACTATACACATGGCAGGTAACTACATCATGATAAGACTAAGACATGGCTATACACATGAGTGACATGACAGGTAGCTACATTATGGCTAGACTGTCTATACACATGACAAGTAGCTACATTATGGTTAGTGTCTATACATGTGACAGGTAGCTACGTTATGGTTAGACTCTATACACATGACAGGTAGCAAAATTATGGTTAGACTAGCTATTCACTACAGGTAGCTACATTACGGTAAGACTGTCTATACACATGACAGGTAGTTACAATATGGTTAGACTCTATACACGTGACAGGTAGCTACATTATGGTTAGACTGTCTTTAATCATGACAGGTAGCTACATTATGGTTAGACTAGCTATACACTACAGATAGCTGCATTATGGTTAGACTGTATATACACATGACAGGTAGCTTCATTATGGTTAGACTCTATACACGTGACAGGAAGCTACATTATGGTTAGACTATACGCTACAGGAAGCTACATTATGGTTAGACAAGCTATACACTACAGGTAGCTACATTATGGTTAGACAAGCTATACACTACAGGTAACTACCTTATGGTTAGACAAGCTATACACTACAGGTAGCTACATTATGGTTAGACAAGCTTTACACTACAGGTAGCTACATTATGGTTAGACAAGCTATACACTACAGGTAGTTTCATTATGGTTAGACTCTATACACGTGACAGGTAGCTACATTTTGGTTTAGACTGTCGATACACGTGACAGGTAGCTACATTATGGTTAGACTATCTATACACGTGACAGGAAGCTAAATTATGGTTAGACAAGCTATACACTACAGGTAGCTACATAATGGTTAGACTGTCTATACAAAAGACAGGTAGCTATATTATGGTTACAGCTTGCTATACAAAGCAGGTAGGACTGGCTATACACGTGGCAGCTTCACGCTGTCATTGTTAAAAACAAATTTCAATTTGTCCTGGTTGCTTCTGTTGCTATACCCTGATGGAGTTCAACCCCAGAAAAAAAAGTGTAATGACTGTTCACTTTGTTTTACCAGCGTTTTGACTATTCGTATAATGAATTAGAGATGTGTTTTATTTCAGTTTGACTGTATTCCGTCATTCTGATCATACAAGAAGTACTTACACTAGGCAGCTTAAATCAGCCAAATCATCAACAAACTGAAACAGCTGAGCTATGTCATATGTTATTGATGGACTTGTTGGATTCTTTCTCTTCAAATGTTCTTCATATATTTTACATATTCCTACAAATATAACATTACAGTCAGCATATAAGAATGGCTTCATGAAGCATGACATGTATAGGTGTATATATATATACAAAATATGCCAAACAACTGGCTTGCCAACAGTATATATATACAAAATATGCCAAACAACTGGCTTGCCAATGGTGTATATATATACAAAATATGCCAAACAACTGGCTTGCCAACGTATAGTCTGTCACTCCCTGATGCGTCACTCGGTGGCGTGCCATTTGATGATGGGCCAGTATGTACCGATGTGCCACTGGTCAGTTATGTTCAGGTCTAAGTGACTTGCCAGTTATCGACTTACCCTATCAAATTCAGTGAAACATCTAAATAGCAGTTTCCTACTGGCGGATAACCTAGCTTACAACCTGATGCGTCACTCGGTGGCGTGCCATTTGATGATGGGCCAGTATGTACCGATGTGCCACTGGTCAGTTATGTTCAGGTCTAAGTGACTTGCCAGTTATCGACTTACCCTATCAAATTCAGTGAAACATCTAAATAGCAGTTTCCTACTGGCGGATAACCTAGCTTACAACCTAATTATGTAAGCCTACATGATGTGCCACGCTGTGTCATGCCAACTTGGCTAAGCGCTCTACCTACAGTTATTATAAACCCAATAGTAAGTTGTATTCCACTAAAAGGTAAGACGGCTCTATTCGACCCTCTGCTATGTTCAGGCATTTACCTAATAGAGGATTCACCTATTATTTCCGCAGATCTGTTCTCTTCCCCAGCATTTAATGTTTTTATCTGTTGAAAGTTCATGGTGCAGGGTTTATATAATCACTAGGTTAGGACAATTCCATATGCATAAAAGGGGTCAAATCAAAATGGATGGTTCCACTTTTACAATGTCAGCTAGATGCTTGCATAGTTGTTATGCTTTAATACTTTTAAGTGACCAACATTAATTTTGTTATATAAGTAATAGAAAAATGTATTTGTGTATTCATAAGTGATAACATACCATGTTATTCTCAGTAGTATGAAATGAATCAATTTCCTTGTGTGTTATGTTTTGTGTTTATATGTACATGTAGGTCTCGAAACAGTATCTTAAATCAGAATATTAATCCAGAATATCATCCCCATGTATCAAATCCAGCATACCACACCAGTATACTATAGCGAATACAGTATTTCTATTCCATATCTGGAAATCAACACAGAATTCCAATGCAACTAAAGGCAACTGACAGTTCTTCTTTTTAAATCCATCGGATTTTGAATTTTGGAGTTCATAGTTATCATCTATTCTGAGGAGGGTGATATCATGATAAATGAGGCAACAAAGGACATGCTCGTGTTGAACGTTATGTGTATATATAGTGTTTCATTAAATGTACTGTACTTTCGTTATTTGTTTGCTTTGTGTGACTGTAATTACAATATGTGTACTGCCAACCATCTAATGGCAACAGTTTTGAAATACTGAAACGAGAGAGAGAGACAGAGAGAGAGACAGAGAGAGAGATTTATGTACAAGTTGGCCTACATTTGTGTACTCTCATATTATGCCAAAGGTCTAATTTGCAGTAAGCACTATGATATGCTAAGCTAAGTTTACGTTTCTTCTGAATGATATAAAGTTTCTGCTTCTGTTGACTGTTGTTGACCACTTTATAAAGTATTACAAAGTTTTTAACATTACCTTATAGTGATTCAAACGTCCTATTACACCATTGAGTTAGAGTTGATGTGAGTTAAAGTTTGTGTGCGAGTTAAAGTGGGTGGTTAAATATTTCCAATATATGAAATATGCAACAAAAGTACTGAGTTTTACAATGTTTTCTTTAAATCAGCAGAATTTAGTTCAGTATAAATTGTTTTACCTGGAAGTATTTAAACCTGAGTTTTGGACCATCAACTGAAGCTGACAAAGATGAGAATAATTCTAAGTGTGTCTTTCTTACTTAAAAATGACACTGGCTGGCCTTAATATTCCTATCTCACTTAAATGATATTCACTGTCCTAAATATTCTTTTCTGGAGACAGTATGTTTTGTTTACATTTGTTTTGGGATTTTATTTATTTGGCTTTTTTTCAACATGTGTTAGATGTCAGCCTTGCAGTTTTGTTTCACAGCAATATTAAAATCATATCTACATTTTTTGAAAATAATATTGGTAACATACCTTCTAGACATTCATTCAGTGATTCATAATCAGAGTAGGTTCTTGTTTCAGCTTTTTGATTTGGTTGAACCAACAGAATTGTATGCGACTACAAAAAATAAAAAAACAAAAAGAAATATAAAAATCAAATCCCAAGGTTTGTATGCAGTGCTTTGTATGCATATTATAGCAAACTATCAACCATCCCTGTTCCAAGAAACATGAATATACAAATTTCCATTATAATATAATAATTCAGAGAGGTACATGTAATATTACTTGTACATTTACAGAGAGCGCAGCTCGAACGGGCCAAATGCAAAATGAGCTTAGTGGTTGAAAGCGTGAAAATGAACTAAAAAGCCATACAAGATACTATCAAACAATTTAATGTGTATCAAGTGAGATATACTGTTAAGTCATATTCTGACTGGAAAATGCCATTACTCAATACTGACTACACTATTTGCCACCATCTTTATTCATGAATCATGGATAATTGCAAATGATGTATCTTGAACCCAATCATGAAGCTTTTCTATATTGCTGATTCATTTCAATTTTAATGTCTACCTACTGCTCTATCTACCGGTATGCAACTATACAATCTAATGCTAAAATACATGAAACATTCATTTTGAACTGTGCTCTACCATAGGCAATGCCTAATCATATTAGATGATATTCACAAAGTCACAAATCATTTCAATTATTTTGTGTTTTCTGAGAATTTCTCAATAAATTAGTCGAGATATCCAATTAGGAGACTACGGTATCTTGCTAATAAGACCACTATGATTCAGTCAGAATTTTTAGACATATATCTTAAGTCATACAAAATGTTAGCTGATTTTGGCAATATAGTCAGCTGAATTTTAACATATGCCAAGCAGTTTTATCAAAGTAGACTTACTTGACCAGTGGTAAAATGGGAACAGTGTTCAAACACTTAAATTTACAGTTTCCTCGTCTATACAAATAATGAGGCCAATCAAGCAAAGGGTGACATAATTATGGGATATGATCTGACTCATCTACCTCTCGGTGATGAGAATTCTATATAGATTATATAACTTAAACTTCTGCAGACAACACTTCATGCCAATATTGAACCAAAAATGTTTGAAAATTTGAGTTGAAAAGTTGTGTTTATCTTGTTCCCGTTTTAACCATGTTAATATACCTGAAAATGAATATTACTGTAGTCTGTATTTTACAACAGAACAAAGTTTTAATGTCATTTAGCAACTGAAATATAACAAAAATTTGCAGTGTTCCAGCACTGTTCCAGTGGTGTCATGTGATCAGATGCCAAAAATATATTTCAAAAGTCACATGGCTCACACATTACAGAAAATACTCAATTTGTGTCTGTCATAACCTCAAAATTTATGAAAAATTACATTTCAAAAGTCACATGGTTCACACATTACAGAAAATACTCAACTTGTGTCTGTCATAACATCAAAATTTACGAAAAATTGTGTTTTTGTTCGAGCACTGGTGAAGTTAATCTATAGTCTAAGTCACATTAATTGTGTCCACTGGTTTTCGTGGATTAAAACAAAATGGTTGAAATTAACTTTTTAATTTTAACTAGGCGGTAATCTAAGCATTCAGGGTAATTTATCCAGGCCCATGCCAAATAAAAACTAATCTGTTTTGTTCTAGATATTCACACTCAAATTACACTTACTGTAATTTTACATAGATAATGGCGACCATCTGTTGAATTTGGAGAGCGGGAGTGAAAGAAAGGGACTGTCATACCTGTCAACATTAGGAAATTCGTCTGGGGTAGAAAATACGTACAACTGTCAAACTTTTTATGAATGCATTGTCATTCTGATATATATGTGTGTACCAGTTGCGTCGAAATAAGTGAAAGGGGGAGGGTATGGGAGGGGGTATCCCCCTTCGGAAATAACAAGAAAAAATTATAATTTCAAACTTCAATATCTGCCATTTTATGCATCTAAAAGGGAATTATTGTCAATAATATTGATATATATCACATTTCTTTAATTTTCTAGTCGACTTTGAAATTTATAAGGAATAGATATAGGCTTTATTTTGAAGTTTTAATACATGTAATATATACATGTACACACACAGCTTGGGAGACTCAAAATGATGTTATGGTCATTGTTTTATGTTAGAATGTTTAAAATTTAGTATTTCTTAATTTGTTATAACAAATTTTAAAATACTAAATTCTGAATATTCTTATATAACAGTTGGATTTGGAATGCAGAAAATAAATAACTGGACTTACCTGGAAGAAATATAATCTCAGTTTGATTGCTAAATATTTGAAAGTGTGATAATTCTTAAAGTCAAAGGCTTGATTGATTGATTGATTGATTGATTGATTGATTTATTTATTTGAGATTTGAACATTTATTACCAAAATATTTGCATACCCAAATATTTATCTGAAGGTTTTTATCGTCATATTGTACCTTTTTCATTAATTGATAAGATAAAACAACAAATGATGACTGAATAGTTCACTAAAAAAATGAGATTTGATAAAGAAAAATCAAATCTGTTTTTAAAAAGAAAAAAAAAAGATTATTGAGGTTATATAAATGTGTTTACTGTCATGGTGACATTTTATTAAATTCAATTCAATGTGTTACAAGAAGATATTATTTATAGCACATGTATAGTATGTGGAGTGCGGACGTCATAGAAGACACCACATCTCGCTTCAATATTTCTCAGCTAAATTTTTAAAGTAAAACATTGAGGATTGATACAGAAGCTGCATGAAATAATATAACATCAATGAGGTTAATCTTTGATAATTGTATATAGGACAGAACATATGGATAGTGATTATAGGTGTGGATGTTTAGTCTTTAGATATACAGGTAATCAATCTGTATATTAGGTACCTGTCCACAGTACAGGTCATTGTGTAATTACCGTCGGCACACGTCCGATAAGGACACCTCTGTACGGTCTAATAACATTAATTAATAAACAGGGTTATTATCCTTGTTCTTCATGACTATTTGGAAGATATAGGGGACTTATATAACCTAGAATAAATGTCTTAATACTCAATGAATGGAGGCGCCAGAAATTTCGAGCTATTTTTTGTAATTAATAGACTGAAAAATTACGATTTAGAACATTTAATCCTGACAAAAATGTCTACCGAGGAAAATGGACAAGAAGCGGTAGAAATATAGGGAAATCGGTTGAAAATTAGAAAAATCGGTAGATTTTTTCTCGGCGGTAGATGAATAGAAAAATCGGTAGACTACCGCCGAAATCGGTAGACTTGACAGGTATGGACTGTTTATTGCTCAAAATGAAAGAACAATAAAATCATCTGAAAGGCATGTTGTTGGAGCATTCTGACTATTATAAACATATTATGTATATTCATTTTATTTATGTAATATAATACATTGGGAGTTATTTCCTTTCAAATCACTCTTTTGGCAGGAGTAAACAGTTACCCACATGACACAATTTCTTGACATTGCATGCCTAACAGAGATTCCCATAGGAAAAATAGTAGAAAAGATATAGGATATATTTTTTTGTTTTCTATTGATATCAGCACATTTTTTTTAAAATCGGACAACCAATTGTACTGTAAATTAAATTCTAAATTTCCTATCCATCTAATGTAACTAACTTACTTTACTTAGACTATAATAAAAATGGTGTCACCAAGATTGCAACAAACCTTCATCAAGTCAAAACTTTCACCCTCTCCATAGGTTTGACCCATGTCTCATTATTTATATTTCATTATTTCATATTTGCAAACTAAATGGCTTCAAGACCTAACCTACATATAGGTCTCTGCCTATACTAGGCCTATTCATTGGTTCTGTGACTATTCATTCAATCTAGACTAAAAAAGGCCAATGGCCAATATAATGCACCCCAAAAATAACGTTCCTATACACAAAAATCCGTAGACATTTGCAATTTCTAGTAACAAGTAAATATTTGAAATAAAGAAAACCTTAATCTAGATACAATTAATGTCCAATAACCAGAGTTTCTGCATGTAACAGTGAGATTAGAGTCGGGTCCTACTCAGTGGTCGCCATTTTCAATCTCATTCACTCATGATGATTGTGTACGGCCGGGCCGTGGAGCTAAAAGGTAGACTGAAAAAATAACATATGTACAATTACTTTCACATATACATTAGGCCTATATATTCTGAACAATTTAAATTTAAAACATTTTGTCATTACCATGTTTTTTGTGCACAAGACAGAGGATTTCAACAGTAATCAATTGTCTATGGGATGTTTAGGACGTACGCCGCACCGTTCGTAATATCTTTCGTAATGTTTCGTGGTTTATCAGAAACTAGCCATCCGAATGTTTATATGCTAACACTATTTACCCCATGGATCTACGATACTTTAGAGCACACTGTATCAACCAATATTTTATCCAGTTTTTAGCTAAGCTATATAAAAATATCCGATTCCACAAAATAAATATTCAAGATATCGATGATACATATACAGATCAGGCCTGGTGCCATAAAAATTCAGAATTTACTCAAGTCTGAGAATATTCTCAACTTAGCCTGCTCAGCCAATCAGCTTTCAGGATAAACCAGGGTTGAGTATAATTTTTATTGTGCCAGGCCCTGGTGAAAAGTGGACAAACAAGGCCATCTGGAAATTCAGAGGTGGGATCAGGTGCCACGGAGTAGTAAGCCTCCCCTGTTGACCCGGGTCACACCGCCGCGAGTCCACAGTCAAATCCATATGAAATAAGTGAGGAATTGGTACAGACGACTTGATAATCGCTATCGAACAGGTAACTAATCATTTCTCTTAGTAAAACAGAGTAATTGCAAACCGGTAAGGTCATTATCAGTGGCGTAGGAAGCAAATCAAAAGTGGGCTCGGTGCAATTTCTTTCATGAAGAATTTTCACCGGTATAAAATTTGTTTTCATATGCTTTTTGATTTTGTAATAAACATATATAATGTACAAATACAATAACATTTGAAACAATTTGGTAACGTGTTGA
Source organism: Atrina japonica (assembly GCA_030159075.1). Taxonomy (NCBI): domain Eukaryota; kingdom Metazoa; phylum Mollusca; class Bivalvia; order Pterioida; family Pinnidae; genus Atrina; species Atrina japonica. The sequence continues at coordinate 1,304,947 of BROG01000133.1, read as the reverse complement.
TAATATCATAGGCGGATGCAGGATTTTAGGTAAGAGGTTTTCAGTGATTCTCACATTGCCTTCGGATGCGGATTTAGAATTTGTTCAAGGGGTGGACTGGGTCGAGAGTAACAAAATTATACTAATTTCTTACATAATACAAGTCTCACTGAACATGTTTTTTTTAAATTGTTGGATAAATTTTAAAGCAATAATTCATTTGAGACTATCGGGACAAGCACCTTTTTAAAATCATAAATTCGGAATCTTCCAAATACGATCTAACGACAAGTTTCACGCTTAAGCGTCACATTGGTTATCACACTCAAGAGGGGTTATTTCCACAGCAAACAAGAGTATGCTTCCATGGAAATTTGGTAGTTTTACAAGCCTTTTGAGGTCCTCATTTAGAAACTTCTGGACACTGAATTATGACCTGTTTATCGTTCAAAAGTATCAAGTCGTCGCAGCAGCGGATCTAGAATTTTTTTTTTAAACTGGGACTGGTTACCGGTGAATTATTACTTTTTAAAAACTGTTATATGAGATATACATGAACAGAGATACCGTTATATAATCCTGTGTTTCCATGTTTCCCCAAATTTTCGTTACTCCAATTTTTGAATCCTCAGTCTGCTTTTGATGACGTATGCACTGCGTCACCAATTGGCATAAATGTATGTCACCAGCCTTAAAACACCCACCTTTAATTTTGTTCTGGATCCACCACTGTTGTATGTATTAACTGCATAATTATAAGGCATATGAGAACAATTTTTTTCCTGGGAAAAAAATGCCCCCACCCCTCCACTTTTGATTTCACTTCCTACGCCACTGAGAGAGTCCATTATATAACTTCCAGAAATTCAATTGGACCTGTTTTATGCCAAACGTATTAAATTGACAGGCTAATACCACACAATGAATCAATTTCAGCAAACATAAAATATGGTATAATGTTCCCGCCTTAAATCAAAAAGTGAGAACATGATACACATGTACATAGAACAGCAATATATAAGGGAAGTTTCGTTTTTTTTTAAATTAATTTTTATTTCAAAAGATCTTAGAAGCCATTTCTGACTTCCAGACACTTAAACTTGCTTTACCTTTTTTCTCTTTGTTTTAAAAATAGACAATTTCAAATCCTTCAATGAATAAAAGAATTTTGCTTGTATGTGAAAAAGTAGGAGTGGGCACCCCGGTTCCTACGCCTATGATTATACCTACCGTAAAATTTCCGGAACATTGACATCATTTGATATCCCTGTGACAATTATTTGTCAGTAATTTACCTCTGTATATGAAATGTTCATATGATGAATACGCTCCGGCATATCAGATCATTTGTGAAATATAAACATCATGTGTAGGTGATTGCAGGATATCACTACTTAAATGTGGTAAATTTACGATGGGAAAGCCAAAATCGTAGCGTCTGTTGTATAGCCTGGTTTGTTGATTTCCAGTCTGTGTCTGTAGTAAGTAAAAGATCAAAGTAGTAAGCTTGTGTATCTTTAATTTCTAAATTAAAAGCCACCGCTAGCTTTATATCATCTTCTCAGGTCAAGGTTTCCGGATGCACGTCGTTGCTTGACTTGGGAAGATGGTTTTATATATGAATCGCTCATTTTGTCTCATCTACTCAATTCATTCCCACACCAGCAATCTAATTAGAATTAGATAGAAATCTATTTCCTACACGAAAGAAATAATTCCTTTGAATATAATTAAAATATTTAAAGTAAAATTATACTCACCGCAAATCGGAATAATAAGATGCGGTGCATGTATATCATTTTATGACAAGCCGTTGTGGAATTTATTCCCCTTTTTTACATTCAAAATCGATTTTTGGATATTAAAAATAATTTGTTAATATTAGAAAATCATTTTCTAATATCAAAAACAATATTTATCAATTAAAAAAATCAGTCAGTCTGTCGAGTATCTGTCGAAAAAAAAAATTAATAGAAAATATTACTTATTCTTAATAATAATGCAAAATTATTTTCTATTAAAATAAATAAAAAAATGTTAATAGACAGTTTATATTGATTTCTTAATTATATATTATATCTTATATATATATATATATATATATATATATTATATATATATTATCCACTATAAATATATATATATAAACACGTAATTTCTAATATCAGCAACGGTGCTTATATTACAAAATTATTTTGCTAATCATTGGATTTTAAATAGTAGAAAATGGTTTTTAATATTGAAACTAGTTCGTATTTTCTACTATTTCAGGAATTTTCAATATTAGAAATAATTTCAACAATATTGAATAAATTATAAAATAACTTGCCATATAAATTTTGATTTATATTTTTATGTTTCATTAGATGTACAGACCTTTGATAAGAATGGGGTATGGTTAAAAATTTGATTTTATAAAATACAGTTTAACAACTGTTGTAAATTACTAAATAAGAAATTCAAAACTTTCCTCTTAGATACCGTGATATTGATCTAAATCTACATATAGACCATACGTAAAGAAAACAAAAGTACATTTTGAGCCTGATTAATAATTTGCATTACAATTGGTGGAGGAAGTTTCACGAGAAACTAAAGTTTTATTAAGTTTAATATTATATTAAGTTTCTTTGTTGGTATATGTAACAATATGAGGTATAAATATATATACGTGAATAATTGGTGTGACTTGAAATTAGTTGATGTGTATTATATGTATTTGGGAAAACACGGGCAGCTAAAATTACATGATTTCTAATTCGGTCAAGTAAATATGTGACAAAGTTAATTATTAAACCAAATTCAAAATTACTCAGCATAATATTCAGTATTATTTACTGTTTTGGATAAAACAACTTGTCAACACTTTTACAAATTCAGCAGCAATTGAAGCTGCATGTTAAAAATCAAATATCTGTCATCATCAGTTTTGGTAAACACAAGATTTGATGTTAATGATAATTAATTTAAATAAAAGTTACCAAAGGTTGCATTATTATGGCAGATTTTGATGATAACGGGCGCCCGTATTCTCCCAATTGTAGATGCAAACTCTCTATAATGAGTGTTTTGCGTTTTCAAAATTGACAAACGTATATAAGCACTGGATATAGAGAGAACACCACCATACTCTCTGATTGTTGAAACATTGTTAGTACTCTGCTGAATTAAAATCATCGTGATATTTGTGGGTTGGTTTACAAATATTCAAGACCTGGGAACAACACAAGACTTGGAACTAAAAGGTATAGTACCTTATTATTTTGACCACAAATTGTACAGCAATAATATTAAACATCCATAAAAACTTATTTTTGAAAACTTTAACAAAATTAGTTAAACACAAATTTTAACATTTGAAATAAAATTCAATAATTTAATTTTAGACGTCAGATCAGACAGACATGCAAAATGAAACTGAAAATAGAAATAAAACAAAAGCATCAGGTCAGTCAGACGTACCAAACAAAACCGAAAGTAGTAGTAACAGGTACTACAGTATATCGGGGGGAGTAGGAAATAGAGAACCACCATTTTGTAGAGTGTCTGGGATACCTGAAAACAAAGGTGATAATGATGAAAAAGAGATGTTTGATAACATTTTGAGACAATTCTCTAACATATGCAATGGCAGTACCTGTACATCAGGTAATTAAGAATAAATATTATATGCAAATTTAGTTGAATTAAATACAGAAAATGCGGGTATAGCATTGGTAACATGTTCAGGGGCGGTAGCGGATTTCTTGCATTAATTAAGTTAAGAAATAGTCAGTAAATGTTTTTTTGAACAACAGTTGATAGACATATTTTTAAAGGGGTGACTTTTGATTACATCAAAATGAAATTGATTAGAGAAGAACCTACAACTTTTCATTACGTTAGACGGCACACAAAATGTGATGTACAGTGACGATAGTGACGATGACTTACAAATATCATTAGCAGATAATAATAAGAAACAGGTTAGGTTTGTTAAAATATCAAATACAAAGAAACAACCAAGTAGGTCCAAATATTCACAAGACCAGATTGGGTATTGCGCAGAATGTTGGGTATGTCACATGATAGGTCACCTTAAAAGAAATTGTCCAAATCGAAACATTAACCCTCGTAACTGGGTACCATATTGGCAGTATAATCAAGGACCACCAACGAATCGTGGCAGGGGTAGAACAAATAATAACTATCAATATAATCCTCCACCCTCGCAGTTTACACACAATACTTATCGGAATAGGACTTTCGACCTCCACAATTTACATATCAGCAAAATCAGCCAGATGATCAAACAAAAACCACCTTCCGGCACCCCCAATGCGAGATAATACGTCTCAGTCAAATAAACAGTTAGCACTCCCTGCACCACCTGAGTGAACAAACTTTACTCCACCCAGCGAATAGGACAACAATGGTCTCAGTATAAACATAGGGAACAGGAAAACAGCTCTTTTAACAACTGTAAATTTGTGAAATTCAATTACTCATGTGTACTAATACAAAAAACAAAAAAGAAGTAGATTCAAAATCTTTAAAAGAAAAACCAAATCTCAGGGCTTCACTTAAAGTAATAGGTGCAGTAAATATTAAATTTACGACACCAAGTTTTATGTGATGGTTTGAATAGAAACTTTTATCCTTGGTAGGGACTGGTTAAGACAAAATGGAGTAAGATTATACTTTGATTTATATATCATCCATAGTAAAGAGTATCAAAAAAACAACTACATTAAGACCACAGAGTAAGACAATATGTTTTGTTAGGACAAAATAGAGCATTTAACAGGGGGAATAAAGAAAATTTTGAAATCTCAAGCATCAATGATGGATGTCTTTTAGATGACCCAGGACTTGTAGTTCAAGAATCAATAGGAAAAGTAACGGGGAAATAGAAACATTCCAGTATTAGTAGTTAATCAGACAAATAAAATTTTATAGGTTAAAAAGAGGTCAAGTGTTAGGAAAAATTCAAGCTTTAGAAATAGATGAGATACAAAGTAGAAATCAACAGCTTTAAGTCCAGAAAATACAGTAGGAGATGTAGATTCCTTTCAAGATATTGACGCACCTTGAAGTATTTTTAGTCTATTACAAGAAAACAAAGATATTTTTGCAAAAACTGATGCAGAGTTAGGTCTACAGGGGACCATCCACCAAATCTGACAACATATAAGGTCCATTAGTTGTATACGATCTTTAAATAAAATAGTGAAACCTATATCATTTCCCTTACCATTGATTGATGACAAAGAGCTTTTAAATGTAATGCCCTTTGGGTTATGGTTAAGTAATGCTCCAGCTATCTTCCAAGAACTCATGAACATAGTATTACAAGAATGTGAGGACTTTGCCACTGCTTAAGACATTTTAATATTTTCAAAAGACTCAGGAAGAACATCTTAGACATATTCAAATAGTGTTTGATAAGATCAGGCAACATGATTTAAAAAATGAAGTTGAAGAAATGTAGTTTCTTTCAGAAAGAAATAGAATATTTAGGTTTTATTGTTAGTGAACATGGAGTGAAACCTAATGAAAAGAAAGTGAAAGCTATAAGAACATTACCTGTACCAAAGAATGTAAGAGAAATTAGGGGATTTATTGGCATGTGTAGTTATTATAGGAGATTCATACCAAATTTCTCAAAGATAGCAGAACCTTTGATTGAGTTAACTAAGAAATATGCTAGATTTAGATGGTCAAAAGAATGCCAAGTAGCCTTTGATTTTCTCAAAGACAGTTTAACATCCTGATACAAACAAACCTTATGTGTGTTATACACAGATGCTAGTGATACTTGTGTAGGTGCTTGTCTTGTCTCACAAATTAAGCAAATCTCAGAAAAAAAATGGTCAACAATAGAAAAAGAATGTTTTGGAATAGCATTTGCTCTTAAGAAATTAGACTTATATTTACATGATGCTCAGTTTGTAGTACGTACAGACCATCGTCCCTTGAAATATTTTATTAGATTTCACCTATGCAAAATAAGAAAATACAACAATGGGCTCTCAGTATGATTAATAAGGTGCATTAAATTCAAACAAGTTCACTCCAAAGAAATACGCTAGTTGTAAGATAGATCCACCAGATGACTTAGTCAAGCCGTTTATAGATCTTCCAGGGAATATAGATTAAAGACCAGAACAAGAAAATGATGAGAAAATAGCAAAATTGGTTTATTATATTTTCTATCTCAACAAGATTCAGAAGATCCAAAACTCAGATTGTACATACCTGAAAAATTGAAAACATTGATGATTTTGTAGGACATATGGCAGTAGATAAAACATATGACATCAAGTGTACCAAAAGTTCATGTCAAACTAGAAGCCAAAAGAAAACACATCCACCTCTCAAAGAAACGGATATTCCACCTTATCCTTTCGCAAAAATTGGTCTAGATCTATCAGGACCATATCCCACCCACCTTATCAGGCAACAAGTATATTGTATCATTCATAGATTTATATTCTGGATGGCCAGAAGCTTTTAGTGTACCAAGTAAACGAGAAACAGATACTGAAGTAGATCATATCACAACATCTTATTATAGTCCTCAAAGTAACGGCAAGGTAGAAAGATTTCATAGAACTTTACATGATTATTACATTAGCAGCAAGATTTCATCCAAGTGAATTACTATACAATAGGGATGTAGTATATTATATCAAATATTACACAAAAATTTAGAAGACGCTAAGAAAAGACAAAAGAGATATTTCTTTGAAAACAAAGAAATAAATAAGGATACAGAAGATACAGAAATAAATTAAGAGTTCAAAAAGACTTGTAGACGAAATAGACCCTACTACAAAAGAAATATTAATAGTCTTAAATTCGACTTTTGATAACATGAATAAGAATAGTTTGGATATATTTGGTCTTAGTTTTTAGACAATTTACATATATAATTACAGGAAAACAAAATTCAATATCTCTAAATTCAATTGAATATGTTATCACTGGGACACCTCGCACCCTCTGTCATTCAACCTTTACAGTTTCGGCAATTACTTTTATCAATCAAAAATCAATTGAATCCACGTTTTGCTTTGCCTTTTGACCCTTGAAAAAGATCTTTGGGACCTATACAAAACATTGACTTGTGCTACATATTTCAAAGACGAAAACATTGTAGTTATTGTGTCAGTACCTTTGGTTGACACAACAAATGCCTTAGAAATTTACAAGATACATAACTTGGCATTGCCACATATGAAAGAACCCTCGGTACTCGCCAAATATGACTTAGAATCAGAAGCCTTATAAATAAAGAGAAAACACAATTTGCACTTTTGACTCAACAGGATAGAAAAATGTTCAAATCCGTCAATAAGATATTGTTCTTTTGACAGCCCTATATAACTTTAAGGATCCTTTAAAAACATTAGTTGATAAGTATAAAAAAACGAAGTAAGTTTGGTAAGCAAAATTTCCCACGATATGATAAGATTAAAATTCCTAAGACGTTGACATTCGCAATTTATAACTACAGTATATACCAAGAATGACATTTCATAGAATACCCAGACATGAAACTTTGCAGTATGTACCTTAAGGATAATTACGACATAGACTTAATACCAATAACTGATCAAACCAGAATTAAACACTGAAGACAGAACACGATCCGGTCAAGATAAAAGAGAAACAGAAAAACACGAAACAAAATAGTCAAGAAGAAATGAAAAACAGTCAACCAAACTACAAAAATGAATATCCAGACGTACATTCCTGTGAAATAAAGGAATACAAAAACAAACACGGTAACAATGAAATAAACCATGAACTTTATTGATGTGACACCGCAAGAATTTAACGATAACAATAAATCGATCGAAAACATCGAAGTGGATGAGACCACTTGGCTTCGATCCAGAGGCCCGATTACCAGTTTTAATTCACCAGTAACTAAAGACACTAACATTCGACTACTGAAGACTATACAAGAACTTAAAGTAATAATCACAGTGTAATGTGAATACAACACGATAATAATTTAAAGAAGTCGAAAACTTATGATTATTAAAGAAACAGAATATTGCGCAAAGGACGGAGGACTTTCCGTGAACATATTAAGGATGGAGGACTTTTATGAAATTTACAAGGACGGAGGACTTTCCGTGAATGGAGGACTTTCCATGAATATGTTAAAAGTGTTAAAAATGAATTATTAAATGTATTATTATGATATGATGATATTATGAACTTTAAATAATGAACAACAATGATTATTAAATTGAATTATGCATAAATTCTATGTTATTAACCGGTTTATGTCGCTTTATAATGCATGAATATATATTGAAATTATAATCCAAGTCACATTTTTTTCATCCAGGTCATATTTTTATTTTTAATCCAGATCACGAGTTTTATGAGACTTGAAAATTCACGATTGATAGTGGATTAATGAGAAATCTAAGTCACAAGTTAATTTGCTAATGATTCAGGATACAATTTATTTACCGATAAAAATCCAGGTCACAACTTATTCATTTCATGATTAACAGTAAAAACTTTATTGAATTGTGTTATAACTTTCAAGCCACACCAATGGGGGAAATAAAAAGTTACTAATTATAATTTGGAAAGTATTTATAAGAATGAAATTTTTACCATTTAGTAAAAAATTTCAAGGGATAGGGACGTTTTGTAACAATATGAGGAACGGGAGATAAACTTTTAGGAAATTATATACGTGAATAATTGGTGGTTGTGACTTGAAATAGTTGATGTGGTATTATATGTTTTTGGGAAAACACGGGCAGCTAAAATTACATGATTTCTAATTCGGTCAAGTAAATATGTTGACAAAGTTAATTTAGATATGATAATAATCAGTATTATTACTTAGCATTACAATATACTGTTTTGGATAAACAACTTGTCAACACTTTTACAAATTCAGCAGCAATTGAAGCTGCATGTTAAAAGGTCAAATATCTGTCATCATCAGTTTTGGTAAACAAGATTTGATGTTAATGATAATTAATATACAGTACTGAAGTTGTACAGTGCATTATGGCAGATTTTGATGATAACGGCGCCCGTATTTCCCAATTGTAGATGCATTTAACTCTCTATAAGCTTCTAGAAACATGAAACATTGTTACCATTGCTGTACTCTGCTGTGCTGAGAATAAAACTATACGATCACAGACCGGACTTTGAGTTATTGATATTTGTGGGTTGGTTTACATATTTTGTCAGAAGGCAGAACATGATGTAAAAGTAATAGGCCTATGTAGGTGAGGGATTGAACAAGACCCACTCTAAACAAATACACCCAATCTTTTATCTTCAGTAGAGCCTTAGTCACAACCGAACTTCACAGGTTTTTAAATCGTGGGTCGTGGGGTGGGATGGGGGCAGGAAAAATTCGTCAATTCGTAATTTGGGAAAACTTGAGAACGACGTATGTTATTGGGAATCGCAGTTTGTTGGACATGCTCAACATCCATCGTACGTGCGAACGGGAAGTCTGCGTGCTCGAAATGCCGCAAGAAGGCCCATGCGTTCTTCAACTTCTTGGCTTTTTTATGCCGTACATACCCCGTAGTGTGGATGTACGGCCGGTTGTGACTAAAAATTATGCTTACTACTGTAAAATTACATATCAGATCCAGTGTGTTAATTTTATGCTTCGAAATTAAAATGCATGGACTTTAATTTGCTTGGTATCCATGGGTTTTTATATATCGTTGGTAAAATACACACACACACACACACACACACACACACACACACGCGCGCGCACTCATTGCACCTTTCATATCCATTCTGACTTGCTACATGTTATTTCACGTGCTTATTGTTTATGGGTAACATCAGCGATATATAAAGCTATTAGCTTTATATATCACTGGTAACATTCATGTCATAAATGAATAAAAATATATTACACATTTCTTCAAATTATAGCTAGCAACATAATGCCATTAACTAATGTAAATAGGGTTATGAAGCAAATACAGGATTTATGCGTTTTGATAGGCCTAAAAGTGGGACATTCGTTTATTAGGTGTAACCACAATTCCAAGTGCAAGGAAGTGCGCCTGTCTGAACTCGTATGTGAAGTGCGTGCAGCTCTGTTTCACAGAAGGTAAACGTGAGTTTAAAGTATCAAAACATTATCTCCTTATTTGTAAGTTATTCTTGTTAGAATTTTTTTTCTGTTTTTTACAAGTTCTTTGAAATAGATGAAAAGTATGCTGTTTAGAAGAGCCTGCCGTTTGGGGTTTGTGTGTGGCTGACTTCACACTTTGTCCTAATTCAAACAAATTGAAAGACGTTTTATCTATAAAACCACAATTATAATCAGATTGTTTTGTGATATTTACACATATTTTAATCGTAGTTTATTATTTAAACAACACATTTTACACAAAATTGGTAGTTTTGATGTTTTGTTATCACCGGAAGCTTCTTCACTTCCGGTGAAAACGGTTTCAATAGTTTACTGATGCCATGACAACTGTCAGGTGTCTATTCGTTACTGTAAGTAATTAGTAATAAAAATATCTTTAACAACATGTTAACAAGGAATTGCGCATGTCCACGTATGGTATTTTGTAAAAAGTGAATTTGTTGTATTTGATTACAGTATTTACACAAATTCAACAGTACTCACCAGTACTGGCAGTAGACCTCTGACAGGCTATGTTTTCCCTCTGAAGGACCCTTTTCTTCTTAAAATATTTAAATAAATGAAGAAGAAAAATCGCCAAATTCTCTGTTGTTTGTAGAATTTAGAAATGTACAAAACAGAATTCAAATATTCTAACAAGAATTACATTTAATATGATTTAAAGTCTACAATTGTTCACACAGGAAATACTAGGATCACCTGTATTAAGAGTTTTAAATAATTTAAAATCATTTCAAATACATTACTGGTACTGGACTAGTATCCAGTTGTTTAGATAGGTTGTCTATTATTGGACACCATTTTCAGACAGAGGGAAGAAAATTTATTGTGGTACATATGATGGACGATATCGAAAGAAATCAGCTTGGCTATTCTCCAGCATCTGCTTCTGTTGGTGAGGGGAAGTAAGGTTGCACAATTAAAAATTAGTATCATAGTGAGAATTGACCCCCAAATAATGTCCACAGAATTGTATGAGGAGATAATTTATTTCATACTTTTAGCTAATTTATTGTTTTCACTTAAAAACAACCCTGTGATCCACCCCAGAATGCTCAGAAATAATGTAGATGACCACTTTTCCAGCACGTAAATAAAAATTTACAAGGTATGCAAAATTAAACAACATGCATCAAGTTTAGAGAACCTATATATATGTGTACCTGCACTTAATAAACCATATTTTTTATTTTTCACTCAGTATATACAGTATTGATTAAATTTTTATCAACTGAAAATTGAAATTTGAAATTGAAAATTGAATTTAGTCTTCACATGTGTAATTATAACAATTTGTGTTTTGTTAATATTATGAATCATAGGCGTCGGAAGCAAATTGAAAGTGGGGGGGCTAAACCAACTTAAAACACACACACGCCAGAAGTGGGGGGGGCTAAACCAACTTAAAACACACACACGCCAGAAACGTCTTGGGGGCTAAGCCCCAATTTTCAACACCTATGCCTATCTTTGCAAAAAAAGTGGGGGGGCTAAGCCCCCCCTAGCCCCCCCGGCTCCGACGCCTATTTGAATTATTGATACAATGACAAGTTATTAGGTGTGCAGCTGAGTAATCATATTACATGTGCTAGGCAGAAATCATTTCAAATGCTGGGCCGTTCATCTTTCAATTTTACAGGTCCAGTTGGCTACTGGTGAAAACAAGTTAATCTGCATCCTTGGAATGAATGTTATTGATTGAATCTGGTATCTTTCTGATGAATGACAAATCTTTTTACTAAACTATAAATGATAAGAATATTGAGCATGGCTACATGTTAATATTAATGTCATGTGATTGGAAGTACATGGTTCAAAGAGTTTTAATTTTAACCAGTAAAAGCTAATAATTACTTTCTTTCAGACCTTTCACTGCCACATGGATGACATTAAAATATTTGTTTTGGTCCAACATTTTAAATCTTTATTACCCACTGAATGCACACACATTTCCAGAGCTTTCCCTTCAGCATGATTGCTGTGTCTCTGATGCATAAAATCTTTTCGGGATGTAAAATGATTTGCACAATTTGCACAACTCTGTATTTTTGAATAGATTTCGAATTTGAGATTGAAAATGGTATCATGTATTTTTAGATTTAATTTGAGATTGAAATTTGGTGTCATTTTTTCATATTATATCTTGATTTAATTGATTTTCAAGTTTGAATTATGGTCTTTGTTATAACAAATAGCAAAGCAATGTTTTCTCTTCTGTATATTTTTTAAAAATGTATGTTGGATAGAGTCTACTGCAAGAAAATGTGAATACATATATTTGAATTAATAGTTTCTGTTTATTTTTTAAAAATGTGTGTTGGCTAGAGTTTAATATCACCAAGCTGAATTCGGACATTTATATTTTTATTATTCTGGACTTTGCAAAACAAAATTATGTTTCTATTTTCACATGTATGTTTACCTTTTAATTTACCCTGTAACACACGGATTATACTTAACAATTTACTGATTCAATTGTTTATGTTTTCCCACCACATGTGTTTAGACTCTGTGACACCTGGACAATAATTATAATATGGGAAATGGACTAACTTCTCATGTTAATCCTTTTTACATAATTATTTTTTTACTGTTACAATTGTACTTATTTAATGTCTCAATTATATTAATGTACATCTGTCTAACATTTAATTTGCTATTGTTTGGTAATTGACTCAACACCTCTCAAACTGATACCAGATCTAATATTTACAAACCATTGTTCCAAATTCTTATAAATACTTTTGTAACATTTCAATTCCTAAGTTCGGACATCAGACATACTACTGATAACACCGACTTGTTATTTTGTTTTTGGAGACCATTATACTACTGGTCATATATCCAACTTGCCTTCTATTTTCATCCAGGACTTATTACTTTTTATTCAATATTTTGGACTTATTATTTATTACTCATCATTTCGGACTATTTGCATTTTATTGTTACATTTTGTGATTTTATACTGTTCCATTGTTGCGGCTTCACAATAAAAACGGAATAACTTATTCAGTGTTCTTCCTGGAGTTGTATTTTGGTGAACCACAGGAAATACGGCACTCTCTATCTATTTACGGCCTACAGTGCCACGTTTACTTTACGGCCAACAGCGCCACACACATCGACTCTGACTCTTCTTCTCGCCAACATTCCCTCACCCTGTTCGTTAACAACACAACAGCGGATACGGCTCCAGCGACAACATCAATGACAAAACATCGTCACATACCGACACGAAAAACAGTTGTTATACTAATGTGTATATATGTATTTGAATTAATAGTTGTATCTGATTATAGATTATTGGAATATATAAAGTTCCTTTTACTCAATGAGACTCACAAATTTAACTTAGAAAAAAATATGTTGTGGGTCACATGGAGTTGTTACAAATACGTCCCTGGGGAAAACCCTGCCTTTCTCCCTGAAATTCCAAGAGGCAAATAAAAGTTTAAATGTAATTTTACAAAATAAAAAGAGCAGCTGTATATAAAAGATAAAAATACATTTAATTTCTAGATCTACTTTTTAATTTTTCAGACATGGAGGTAAGAAAATGAAATCTGATCTCGATGGACTGTTGCTTATGTGAGGATTTTTACAGAGCAATTATTAATATGTCACTGGGTAATTGATTTAAATGACAAGAATGGCCACTAGAACTGCTGATTCTGATGTGGGATCAATGACTCCATCAGAGCCAAGTGATGCTGATGACAGAAGTGAACGAGATTCAGATTATGAAAGTGATGAAGAAGAACAGTAAGTTTGATCTTATCAAGAAGTTTTAGGGGACCTGATCCAAAGGTTCTTGATAACCTGTTGCTATTGTCTTCTGTCTATCATTCATTCATGTGTGTTGTATGACGTACATTGTCCGTTGTTAACTTTTCACACTTTTCAAGAAATATTTGGGCCAATTTTTACCTAATATGGCAGGAAGTATCCCCATCTGAACCTAAGTAAAGTTTGCAAATGAAAAGGGGAGATAGGACCTATAGGGGCCACAAAAGTGACTAAAAAGGATCAAAACTTGATACACCTCATAAACTAATGATCAAATTTTTTTCAGATTTGTTATGCATGATAGTAAAGTCAATATCTACAGGTTTGGGGAACCTGTTTATATATATATAATTCCCAAGGGGATGCTTTAAATGGCATAGGATATATTTTTATACAAAATCATGGCTTATTAACTTAAATCTAATGACTTTTTGTATACAAAGATATGAGAAATGTTTTAGAAAATATCTGAGGATTATTGTGACAAAGTTTCAGTGTCATTGGGTCAAAGGTGAAGGTCACAGGTACTTGAATAAACATTAGTTTTCCATCGGTCTGTACTTATTTTCAACTTCTCAATAACCAATGGGCCAAATTTAACAAACTTGGTAGGAACTATCCCTATATAAAGCTATATAATTTGTGAATAAAATAGGGACAGGACCTATAGGGCCTCAAATGGTTAGGTATATACACTATATATAACAGTAGTTGGAGGTTTGTTGTCCAAGCCATATTTTTCTTGAAATCTGTGTTTTTGTATCTTCATTCTTGGCAGATATGTTCGTAATTAGAAGATGGTTAAGATGAAATTTTCTTGCAAGGACAATGTTTTTCTAATATTCTATTTTTGCAACTTCCTTCTTGACACAAATTTGGGAAGGCATTACATGTATGTAATGACCATGGTTCAAAGTCTTACCAGCTATGTCAAGGTCACCTTTATTTGTCAAGTTCATTTCTAGCAGTTCTTCTTGTGGGAATTGGGCCTGTCATAACCTTGGCATGTCACAGTTCTGATAACAAGGTCACTGTTGAAAAATAATTGGTATCAGCAAATCCAGGAAACCACACTCCTCTGAATTCGCCTGTTAGTATATAAAAAGACAAGCATAATGGTAATGTTTACAATACTCTTTGTTTTTATTAGCTCACCTGTGCCGAAGTCTCAAGTGAGCTATTGTGATCACTCCCCGTCCGTCGTATGGCATCCGACGTCCGGCCGTAAACGTTTCATATTTTCAACTTCTTCTCGAGGGATTTTGATGAAACTTGACAGGAAGCAAGTGCTCAAAGTCCTTTACAAAGTTTGTAGTTTTCAGCCAGATTGCCCCAGGGGTGGATCCAGGGCGGGGCAGAATATGTCCCAAAAGGTACCCCTCTTTAAAAATCTTCCTCTCCAGAACTGCTGCATGTATTGAAAAACGGATTGTTTCTGAGTGATCTACATGGATGTATGATTCAAGTTTGTATTTTTCATAAAAATCGGAATATTAATTTTTGACATGTTTTTGAGGTCTTTTCAGCCTTTGTCATTTTCATTAATTTTTGCATTATTTCCTCAATTATCTCCCCTTGCATTCACTTTGAAGCATTCATTTAATGTGTTTTACTTGTAATTAGGTGAAGAAATGTTTTTGTGCAAAAATGTTACTGAAATTTATTTTCTAGATTTTTTCATGAATTTTTTTAAGACTGCAAAAAAAGAGGGAGGGGTTGCATTTTTCATACTATCAGCTTTTGTTTCAAAACTACTGAAGGAATTTTGATGAAACTTTGCAGGAAGCATATGCTCAAGGTCCTTTAACCAGTTTGTAATTTTCAGTCAGATTGGCCCAGGGGTGTAATCTGGGGCCGAGCAGAATAGGTCCCTAAAGGTACCCTCTTTAAAAATTTTCTTCTCCAGAACCACTGCATGTATTTTTAATAAAAATCGGAATATTAATTTTTGAAGCATTTTTGAAGTATTTTCAGACTTTGTCATTTTCATTTATTTTTGCTAGATTTACTCAATTATCTCCCCTTGCATTCACTTTAATGCATTCATTTGATGTGTTTTACTTATTAGGTAAAGAAATATTTTTGTGCAAGAATTTTGAAGAAATTTAATTTCTATGATTTTTTATTAATTTTTTAAGACTGCAAGAAAAGAGGGGGTATTGTGTGCATTTATCACACTATCAGCTTTTGTTTCAAAACTGTTGAAGGAATTTTGATGAAACTTACAGGAAGCAAGTGCTCAAGGTCCTTTAACCAGTTTGTAGTTTTCTGCCATATTGGCATAGGGGTGGATCCAGGGTGGGGCAGAATAGGTCCAAAAAGGTACCCTCTTTAAAAATCTCTTCTCCAGAACCACCCATGAATTGAAAAACGGATTATTTTTGAGTGATTAGATGAAGAAATTGGAATATTAATTTTTGACGCGTGTTTGAGATCTTTTCAGTCTTTGTCATTTTCATTCATTTTTGCATGATTTCCTCAGTCATCTCCCGTTGCATTCACAATAATGCATTTAAGTGTTTTACTTGTATATAGTTGAAGAAATGTTTTTATGCAAGAATTTTGCCAAAATTTGATTTCTAGAATTTTTGATGAATTTCCTAAAACAACAATATTTATGTTTCTTGGTCAGATCAGCCTACAATTGTTCATTTACATATTCTTCTTGGTCTTCTTTCCATATTTGTCGATGGTTCTCAGGTGAGCAATTGAGGCCCTCTTATTTTACATTGTACTCATTGGTTTTCCCTGTAAGAGTTAGATTTTTTCTAGAATTTTCTTGAGAGTGTGTGGGCCTCCGTGGCCGAGTGGTTAGAGCATTGCGCTTTAAACCACAAGGCCTCTCACCTCTGGTTCGAATCCCACTAGGGTCATTTCGAATTAAGTGGGAAAGTTTGCCAGTTTTCTTGCAGAAGGTCAGTGTTCTTTACCCGGGTAACCGGGGTTTCGCCTCCACCAATAAAAATTAGACGCCATCATATGACTGAAAGATTGTTGAGTATGGCGTAAAACAAAAAATCAACCAACCAACCAAATCTTGAGATGTGAATAAATTTTTAAAACACAAATTTATATATATATTTTCATGTGTATGCCAAAATTATGTATGTGTCCGTGCAAGTATGTGTTTGTGTGTGTGTTTCTGTTGATTCTCAGTGTAACAAATCATTATTTGATGTCAATATCTGATATCAACTTAAAGACAAATATATAAAATATATTTTGCTTTATTTCCCAGCTTTTGTATCACTGCATTGTTTTGCATGTATATTTAGGAAGAGATGGGCAAAACTGGAAAAGTTATGCAAAATTATATTTTTTGTAAGGACAATATATTTGTAACATACTTAAATGTATTAGTATGGTACTAAAATAGTATATCAATATTATAATTGACCATTTTAATCAAGAAGATATTGCCATCATTGTCCAGCTTTTATACATTGTAGCTATACATGTACATGTATCATTGGTTTATATCAGTTGTCTCACAGAAACTTGCAGTAACTGGTGTCTGTAAGATATCTGATAGGATTTCTCATGTTAACTGAATAAAAACCTTAAATATTACTTGATATTATTTGAGATACAGTATGACAATTCTCAGATCATTGTCAGTAATCTCTCGGATAGCTGACATACATGTATTTTAGAGATTGTTAAGTACTGGTTAGAGCTGCATGTCATACAAGTACATGATTATAGTAACTAAGGATAAGTCATACACAGGATTAAGGAATTATTATGAGATTTACAGGATTGCTAAATTGGAATAAGTAAAAAACTAAAACAATTTTTTTTAATTATAACGTACGACTTTGCAATGGTATTTGTGCAAAAGAAAAAAAATTGACCAATCACATTTAATGTATTGTTGAATTTTTTTGTTGTAAAGAGAACATTTTTTAGATCAAGTACATGACTCAGATTTCTAATCTTCTTGTCAATATATAGCGTAGTGACATCTTAGTGTTTTGTTATCAGTGCTACAAATGTATATACGTGTGTATACAAGAAGACGGGGGTAATGGTAGTTGGTACATGTTATATTACTGTTCAGGAAATTCAAGATACTTATAATGTTAAAATACCAATATACATTGTATGTACATGTAATTGTGTATATCTTTGTTATATTTTATACATATATTTATCACCTGGGACTAATTAAGAAAATGTAAAAACTCAGAATATTTTTTTCTTTAGATTTTGTGTTTCATGCTGTATATATGCAGAATTTGAAATTGAATAAGAAATGATTAAGCTTTAGATGCTTGTTATTCAGTGTATATCACAAATGTATGTACATTTCAAGATTTGTCATGTTATGATTTTAGACATAAGGAGCAACTTAACTTACAGTGGACTGGTTATGGCAAAAAGACACCTGTCATTTTGTTCTGTCCAAGTGCTATGCTTCAGAAAAAGAATCCTAAAAGGACAGTTGGAGGTAAGAATTGAATTGTTTTGTCTTTTAGATTATATGATTCCAGGCATTTAGATAAAGAATATTGAAGGAATATTTTAAGTAAAATGAAAAAGTGAAATAGGTTAATTAGTAATTTACAGGTAAACATGCTAAAAATTTCAAGAGTTCGACATATAGATAGTATGACTCACTGGCTTTTAAATCTAATATCTTATAGCTTATACATGTACATGGAGCATAGATTCATCTCTTCTGTGAATGAAAATTTGTAGTTGTCAATGTGCATGGAGAGTAGTGGTCAGATATCCAATGCCATACTAGAATATGCTAAATAAGAACATTTTTGGTGTAAAGAATGCTCTAGTGATATTTAGTGCAACTTATGTTTACATACCACCAAAGAATTTGTAAAATGGTATTGGTTAATGAATGGTAGTAAAATGGTATTGTTTAACGTAAAATGGTATTGTTTAACGAATGGTAGTAAAATGGTATTATTTAATGAATGGTATAAATACACAATCTTGAGTGCTTTATAACAAATTTTGATTCAAGTCAAAGGTTAATATACCATTAATGAGAAATTGTATATAATTTAAGATATTTTTGTCTTTTTTTAATGTTTTAATATATTGGATGTAGAGCAAATTAATTTTTCAGTTTAATTGACAAGGTCTGTAATAAATTATTCAACTTCCTTTTTAGAGCGATATCATTTGACATACAAATTTGGAAATTCCGAGTGTAAAGTTGTTAGGAATATATTCAATTTCCATGGATTCCATGAGGTATGTAGTTTGTTGTTCTCATGTTTTGTTTACCTGCTAAGAATATATGTCAAGGTTACTTTCAAATTTGTGATGTTGTTCATAACTAAAATTGTAATGTACACAGAATGTAAGTTTAGATTTACATGGAGAATAATAATCTGTAAGTAGTACATCTTACACACAAAAATGCAAGTTGATGTGTACACAATGTCTACTCAGCTAATAAGTATATCACATACCTGCCTACCTCTATGCTTTTGACATGTTCTATGAATTTTGCTAAAGAAATATGCACTAAACTTTGTAATTATGTTTCTACATTTTCAACACAAAACAAAAAAAAAAGACCCAAAGAAAGCACAACAGTGATGACCATGGTTTTATATACAATATATCAATCAATCTTAACCACTCATTAATGTCCTCGAGACACATCATAGACTACTTATTTTGATTTACACTGATTAAAACACCTTTACATCTGAGTTTAAACCTCATTTTAACTTTTAAATGGCCGCCATATGTCAAATGGTATGTCACAGTTAAATGCAAATAAAGGAAGTGAAGGAACCGGTGCTGGGAAAGCGGATAAAAAAATCATGTCAGATATAAAATGCAATAATGTTAAATGAGGAAATGTCTTTCTCATTCACAAAAAGAAGAAATATATGTTTATTGTACTATATATACAGTGTGCACTTCTTGTGTACACAGAGTGATGGAGGCGAGTATGATTGTAATTTACAATATAAAAATAATGTTGACCACCAAAATTTTCAAGATCTACTTAAAAACCTGAAATTTTGGAAAGAATGAAACTTCACTTTTGCTTAAGAAACTACGATTTTTAGTGAACGAAAACTACCCTCCATTATGACATTAGGTAGGCAGGTCTGATATCTTGATATCTTGTACGTGTCTTGGTATATAACATTTCAATGCAATGAAATTGTTAAAGATTATTTTGCAATATTTGTATTTTTTTCAGGTTCATCCCAACAGTTCTGACTTTAATATAATCTGGACAGGTGGACATCTAAAACCATTCACACTCCGTAGCATGACAGAGTTTCAAAAAATTAACCACTTTCCAAGGTCTTATGAGTTAACAAGGAAAGATAGATTATTCAAAAATGTTCAACGAATGCAGCAAATTAAGGTATTCCAATAATATTGATAAATATTAATGTAAAAAAGAACATTATTTAAGCTGTCAAACTGATATTTTATTGTGCGTATCTACAAAAGCTATTATTATGATAATTGAAAGACCATGTTTTGGCAAGAGAAACATCATTTCAAAATTAAAGAAAAAAGTTTCATTGAGTTTTTCATGCTTATTGTATAGATATCACCTAAAATCTCATTTATTTGGAAAACCTATCATAATATCCCACGTTATTTTTTGGAAACATTTTCAGTCCCATTTTTTACAAAATCAGCTTTATTAACATTGAATCGGTGAAAGCACTGATAATTTTTTTTCTTCTCATTTTTAGGGTGCAAAACATTTTGACTTCATCCCATCGAGTTTTATTCTTCCCAGTGAATATCAAGATTTTTGTGGTAAGATATCTTGTACACATCACATACTGATTTATTTAGTCTCAACTTTACTGTCATTTTGAAACATTTCCTTGTCTGGTATAAATTACTAACACAAGTAGTAGTCATAGTTAAAATTGAAGAACTTGTGTATTAATTTAATCAGCCATTTTCAATACAATGAAATTATAATATGTGTGTATCAGATTTGATATTATCCAGGGGATTTGGTTATTTCATTTCATTCTGTAATGATATTTTCAGCTTCTTTTTTGAAAGAGAAGGGTCTTTGGATTGTGAAGCCTGTAGCATCATCTCGTGGTCGTGGTGTCTTCCTGTGCAATCATGTAAGTTTATCACAAATTATCTGAATCTAAATACACATGCATGCACACACGCACACACACGCACACACACACACACCACAAAGACAGGTAAACAGACACAGAGACAGACACAGAGACACATGTGTACAGACACATGCACAGACACACACACACACACACTATACTTTAAATACCCTAACAACTACATGGTTATTTAATCACCTAAATCATTTCATTACACCTGCATTTCTACTTTGATATCATTTTTATATCCAATAGCAGTTTACCATTGAATAATTTTATGAATACACCCATAACCATATGGCTGGATGTAATAATACATTTATACACTCTACACATCGTTATGATGTTTTGTTATTTTATTAATTTTTTCTCTTTTTTATTTTTTTTAGCCAGATCAGGTGCCTCTAGATGAAAATCTTATTGTGTGTAAATATATTCACAATCCACTGTTGATTGATGGTAAGATCTTCAGACTATAATGATATATTACTTTGTTATTGAAATTCTGTATAATATCTGGAGTAAGAAATTAGACTTTGAATTGACTGTTCCTTTCAAGGTATAAATATTTATTACTGTAAGGAGGACAAAATTTGTGAATTTGCAGTGGATAGTTTCATTTGTGTGTCGGACTATGTCGGCCAAGCAAATCTAAGTTTATATGGCTAAATTGCCATAAGTGTATATGTATATGAATGAAAACTGCTATAATTTGTATTTTAAGTTTGGAATACATTATCATTTCTTCTTTTTGGTAACAATCTTCCAGACATGAAAGATATTCATGATTTTACTTATTTTCAGGTTTCAAGTTTGATGTTCGTTTATATGTATGTGTAACATCATATGATCCACTTTCTATATACCTCTTTGAAGAAGGTCTAACTAGGTAAGTAATTACATTACTTCATACCTGTCAAAGTCACTGTATTACCTTATGCCAACAATGATCTTGCCATTACCTCACACCAATAACTCCCTCCTGCCAACAACTATAATTTTAATACCTCGTGCCAACAACTAGTATGCCATTACCTCACACCAACAACTCCCTCCTGCCAACATCTATAATTTCATTACCTCCTGCCAACAACTATCATTTTGATACCTTGTGCCAACAACTAGCATGCCATTACCTCACACTAACAACCCCCTCCTGCCAACAATTGTAATTTCATTACTTCTTGCCAACAACTATCATTTTGATACCTTGTGCCAACAACTAGCATGCCATTACCTCACACTAACAACTCCCTCCTGCCAACATCTATAATTTCATTACCTCCTGCCAACAACTATCATTTTGATACCTTGTAATAGCATGCCATTTTCCCTCCTGCCAACATCTATAATTTCATTACCTCCTGCCAACAACTATCATTTTAATACCAACGACTACTTTATACCAGCAACTGTTGGTTACTTAATATCAACTTAAATGTTTTACACCTCACCTTCCATTGGCATCTATTACAGTATTCAATGCAAAAATTATGAAATATTTTCTTATTTTATTTCATCAGATAAATTACAGTGAATTGTTTGCATCTGAAATTCTTCAATGACTATTAATATGATATTTCACCTAGAAGTTTTCTGTTCTTAGAATACTCCAGGTTAGATTTTGAATTATAGCCTTCATGAGTCTTGTATTTATAGGGAAATATTCAGAATTTCTCTGATTCTGGTCTGTGTTAAAAAAGTAATTTTTATATTGTTTAGTAGCAGAGATACAGAGCTTTACAGATTTTTACATTCTTTTTAGTGTTAAATTTCTTTTTTCAGGTTTGCCACAGTGAAGTATGAGAAAGGGAACAGATTTATACGCAATCAGTGTATGCATTTGACAAATTACAGCGTGAACAAGAAAAGTGATGATTATGTCAAGTACGTAATAACAGAAATATCAGTTTTGTATTGTTGAATATGTGTACTTTATAATAGATAGTGTCAGAATTGATCTTGATTTTAGATTAGGATATAAGTAATCAAACTTAATTTAAAATCTAGGGGATGTAGATGACTTAAAATTTTAGGGAGGTTCACGGTCATTCAAATTGTTCTAGATTCCTTTCCTTCAAACTGAATTTTAGGTTGGCCAAGTGAGCTATTGCTATGGGTCAATGTCCTTTAAATTTTACATTTAAATAACATCCTCTCAAGAATCACTGGACAGATTTCAACCAAATTTGGCATTAAACTTGCTCCTGAGAAGGGACTTCAAGTTTGTGAACAAAACGAATACCGTATTCGGCCGTGTATAATCCGCATTTACGTATTATCCGCACCCCCCATTTCAGCATCAGATCTCGGAGAAAAAAGGTATAAACTTGACTTTTTTCCACGGCCGTATGGCCGAAAAATAAGATTGATTATCATTGTGTATAAGTGCATATGACGATCGGAAATTTTCAAAATTCGCAGATCGGTATTTGAAGAAATAGATAATTTTTATTATAGATATATATATACGAGATATTAGATAAGGGAATATGATAAGCAAATTAATGATTTGAAATAAATAACAAAAGAAATATCAAAACATCAGTCGAAGTCTTTGTAAAATTACATTCCGTTAATTACAGCGCAATCATTTGCTTTTGCTGACGTGGTAGCCTATATATAACTTTAATAGTATGTATTAGAACAACATTTGAAATAGATATTATAGCGGAAATCGGCGACATAAAAGTTTATGTAACAATTTTAATTAAGAGCACTTGTACACAAGCGATCTATATATCCAGAATACGCGTGTATAGCGTAATTATTGAAACAAAGGGATATATATCAGATCCAAGTATACTGTTGGTCTGTTACACGCATCATTGAATTATGAATGGAGACATATACTACAAACATTAATTACCTTGGTGTGGCAAAAGCACCTTTTATCATATTTTCAATTTAAAAATAACTCATCGTACTTACCTGTATAATTGGCATGTTCCATAACTTTACTACACTGTAGATGTAGGTAGTTGTACGAAATGTGTAAAATAACATTCCTCCACAGAACAAAACACCCAGAAAACATTGTTTTATTTATTAATGTATAGTCATCGTCTCAAAACAAACAACAAAACTACATAATATGATATAAATGGGAAAATACGAAACTACAAGATACTACATATTTGCTCTTCCATTTAGCCCCCTCATTTACAGTTACAACTGGCTGTTCGCTTTTCGTTCACAGTGAAATAATTACAAATTCTTGTTGATATTGTTTTTTTTTCAATAATAACAAAACTTCATGATGAAGATAAGCATACTGTAATTTCGTTTCCTCGCCAAACATCGCAGTAGGCTAGCCTAACAAGCACTTGCGTTATGCAATCCAAATCACAACACCCTCAATCAAGGGATTGAATTACACAAGTCCTGTGTAGTCTATACCTATGAAGTATCACTGAAACACAGTTTGCAATTAATAAAAAGACAACAAGATTCATTTATTGATTTATTCCCCGTCACTGTAGACATAAATGATGATATACATTGACTCGTACATCGTTATTACGAAAAAACTTTGTCAAAAACATCGAATCTCATGCAGTAAATTAAAATGTCAAGATTCTGTAGTACTGTAGTATCCGCACCTGCCTGAGACAAATTTTAGGTGAAAAGATGCAATACACTTGAAACGGTAGTACCCTTATGGGCCTAAAAAGGTAAAAACTTTGTACCTCTTTAAAAATCCTCTCATGAATCAGTGATCTGATTTCTTTCCAATTTGGATTATATCATTTTTATGTCAATATATACAAAGTTTTGATAAGAAATTGAAATCTGCTCATAAAAGATCCATAGGTGGATTCTTCAAATGACATAAGTTTTGATTTTGTATAAATGACTTATTAACTTAAAACTGATTGACTTTTTGTAAAGAAAAAACATTTATGTGAACTTGTAAGAAATTATGTTAAGATCATTGTGACAAAAGTTTCAATGTCATGGTGTCAAATGTCAAGGTCAAAAGCACCTAAGTAAATACAAAATATCATGTTGCATGATGACCAAATTTGTCAGGTGAGTGCCTTAAGGCCCAGTAGGCCTTTTGTACATTAAAAAGTCATATTCCCATACATCTTGTGGTATTTTCAAAATATATATATTGTTCTATACCTGTGTTTTAACAGTATAGACAAATACTGTATAGTTGCTTTTATTTGTGGGGGATTTAATTTCACTATATTCACAGTCGATTAAAATACCACGAAAATAAATACTCGTGAATATAATTCTTTATACCTGTGAAGTATCAGGAAGACAGTTTGCAAATAATTGTATGCAAAATTTAATACCCGTGAATAAGTGCTTTTCAGAAAAACTCAAAAATTTCTCCCCATGAAATTAAACAACTATACAGTAGTACATTTCTGCATGGCAAATGATCATCGCTTGAAAACCCTATGTTGGATAGATACCAAACTGAAACATGTTCATAAGTCACTAGGAATTAGTTACTTATTACAAGCATTACATTACAACACCAGGTATTGATGATTTTTGTGTTGTGTTTTGTAGAAATGATGACCCAGATGTAGAAGATTATGGAAATAAATGGTCACTTGGTGCTCTTTTGCGTTATTTACGCTCTCATGGAAAAGATACTGCTGGTAAGTGTCACGTTAATATAAAACAGGTTAATCAATTAGAGTCATATAAAGGTGATTACATAATGAAACTGATGATATTAAAACTGAAGCTAATTTGAATATGCATACTGGGCTAAAATGACTGATAAAAATTGTATTATAAAGTAAGAAAAATTGCACATAAAATCCTGGGTGTCACTTGGAAATGTGTTTTTATACCATATAGGGTGTCACTTGGAAATGCGTTTTTATACCATATAGGGTGTCACTTGGAAATGCGTTTTTATACCATATAGGGTGTCACTTGGAAATGTGTTTTTATACCATATAGGGTGTCACTTGGAAATGTGTTTTTATACCATACAGGGTGTCACTTGGAAATGCGTTTTTATACCATACAGGGTGTCACTTGGAAATGTGTTTTTATACCATATAGGGTGTCACTTGGAAATGTGCTTTTATACCATATAGGGTGTCACTTGGAAATATGTTTTTATACCATATAGGGTGTCACTTGGAAATGTGCTTTTATACCATATAGGGTGTCACTTGGAAATGTGTTTTTATACCATATAGGGTGTCACTTGGAAATGTGTTTTTATACCATATAGGGTGTCACTTGGAAATGTGTTTTTATACCATATAGGGTGTCACTTGGAAATGTGTTTTTATACCATATAGGGTGTCACTTGGAAATGCGTTTTTATACCATATAGGGTGTCACTTGGAAATGCGTTTTTTTATACCACATAGGGTGTCACTTGGAAATGTGTTTTTATACCATTCACAATCATTAGAATGTGTGTTACATGTGTTCCTGAAATGTGATATACTATTCAATCTATTTTCTGTGCATAAGTTTGTTAGAATTGTATCCACTGGTGCTCTTGCTGCTTGGCTGTAAGTATTTAGATTGATTGGAAAGGAAAAGTAAAGAAAAAATGTAATGCTTAGAGTTTTGATAAGAAAGTACTGGAAAAAAAGAAAATTGATAATGCTGATATGAAGATTCAGAGACCAGTTTTACATTCTATACTTCCTTTCATTTTGTTTTTAATAGGTTTAATGATGAGGATAGAAGATGTTGTAATTAAAACCATTCTGTCCGTTGAGCTTCCTATTGCCACTGCCTGTAAAATGTTCATGCCATTCAGAGGAAATTGTTTTGGTAAGGATTATTTCACTAACATTTTAAACCTGTTACACTGATTATTATTTGCCCATATTTAGAACTTCACCTATTTTCTAAATTGGGGAAACTTTTAGTGCTTAAAGATACATATAATTTCAGCAAAATTTGGAAAATAGATGTAGATATTTAGGGAGAAGACTTTTGAGGGAAACAACATTTATACAGCTGTAAAATCCACTTAGATCAATGTCAGTGAAACTGATGTATAGATGTCTGTGTCATCTCTTTTAAAATAGAGAAGCAATTTCTCCTAATGCAAAAGTTTGTATCCAAATGTTGATTGTTATGATGCAGTAATTTGTATGATTTCACTTCTTGTCTGCATTTATTTCAGAGTTGTATGGGTTTGATGTGTTAGTAGATGACAACTTAAAACCTTGGATACTAGAAGTCAATTTATCTCCATCACTTGCTTGGTAAGTATTCTGACAAAATATCATGTAACAAAATGCTTTGTATGAGATATGTATTTTAGATATATTTTTGTTCTTGATTTTGAATAGACTTGTATGTAAAGGTAATTATAATAAAACAACAGTGGAATTCCATCTAATTTGACTCCTATCTACTTTAATTAGCCTCCTTAGACAAGTTGGATAATATTTATAATTTGTATTTGCAGTGATTCACCGTTGGATTTGAAGATCAAAACTAACATGATATGTGATCTGTTTAGTCTCTCAGGTTTGTATCACCAATATATGTCTGTTTTTCGGCTAACTGAGTGTTCACCTTCCTGTTGTTTGATTCTCACTGTCATAGCTCAGATATGCCTATGTAATGACCATTTCACCAGCATCGGTCAAGTGACAGTCACATATCCTCTGTGTAAGACCAAAACCAAGGTCCTAGCATGACATATTCACGATTCTTAATCAGTTTAAAAGCAGAGTACAGTTTTACCCCATTTCTGATGGGATAAGTTCAGACTGAGGGTCAGATAGGTCAACTGTAGCAATGGCACTTCATATCAAGTGAAATTTGGAAAATGAAAACAAGCACCTATGAAAATTGTATTACAATTACCATTTATAGAATTACTATGATTTTTTTATAACTATTGAAACCAATGTTGTCATTACCACATGGTTGTTTATCTAAGATACATATGATGATAAACTTTGTTGTGATTTTGTCATTTTTTTTTCTGTATCAAATTTAAAGCTTTAATTTTATGCTTTCACTAGTAATTGATGATGCTGACACAGGAGTAGAATGATAGAATAAACATTCTACATCAATGACATCAGTGTATGGTAAAGTGCTTTGACAATGCTTCTGATTTTAGGAGTTAAAAAACTTTTGTTTTCCTTATTGTACTTATCCGTAGGTGTTATATGTCACGAACCTATGATATTCAAATACACCACAAGTTCTACTGTACTTACCCTGTTTGATCTTTTCTAGGCGTCTTGTGTCAGGACCCTGTGATGTTCAGATACACCACAAGTCCTATTGTATTTATCCTGTTTGATCTTTTCTAGGTGTCTTGTGTCAGGACCCTGTGATGTTCAGATACACCACAAGTCCTATTGTACTTATCCTGTTTGATCTTTTCTAGATGTCTTGTGTCAGGACCCTGTCAGGACCATGTGATGTTCAGATACACCACAAGTTCTACTGTACTTACCCTGTTTGATCTTTTCTAGATGTCTTGTGTCAGGACCCTGTCAGGACCCTGTGATGTTCAGATACACCACAAGTCCTATTGTACTTATCCTGTTTGATCTTTTCTAGGTGTCTTGTGTCAGGACCCTGTCAGGACCCTGTGATGTTCAGATACACCACAAGTCCTATTGTATTTATCCTGTTTTTTATCTTTTCTAGGTGTCTTGTGTCAGGACCCTGTGATGTTCAGATACACCACAAGTCCTATTGTACTTATCCTGTTTTTTATGTTTTTTAGGTGTTATATGTCACGATCCTATGATGAGAACTCTACAACAAAGTAGACGTAATCAAGAGGTCACTGCCAAAATAGCTGCTCGTGCCAAGGTAATGTTTGTAGTGTTACATACACTTGGAGAATCAGCAAATGAACTAATAACACACTCACCTGTCTATTTATGAATGCATGTACATTTCACAAACTTTATTTCAGTCTGGCTTTCTACAGTTTATTTGTGGTCTACTTTGTGTCCCAGTACTTAGGAGCTTCATAATTACAGGGAGACGGCTGTATACAGTATAAAAAAATAGTTAATTGTATTTTTATCTACAAAGTTTGTATTTTCATGACACTGGGGTCCAATGCCATATAATTTAAAAGTTGACTTCAGCCATAAAGACTGCTCACAACAAATTTCAGGATTGGTTGAAGTTAAGAATATAGACCCATACTCTTAAATATCTTTATTTCATGTCTTTTGTATTCGTTATTTATTATTTCATTTATATTGACCATTATATATTATTTTTTGTATAAAAAATGGAGCTGGCCTGGCTTAGTTGGTAGCACGCTCGACTCTTGATCATAGGTTGTGAGCTTGAGTCCATTCGGTTTCCTGTCCTTCGAATGAGAGTAAAAACCAAGGTCCCATGTCACAGTAGGTGTCAGCACATTAAAGAACCCTCATTGCTCAATGGCCATTTGTGCCGAGCATAGGCCAAAATTTGGAGCCCTTCACACACATTTGGTGACATCTCCATATGAGTGAAAGATTCTTGAGTGGGACATTAAACAACAATATAACAACAAATTTTGTATAAAATGAAAAATTCGTAAATACAGTGTACAGTTTTATGTAAGAAGTAAATGGGTTTTTTTTATTGTTTTTCATTTGTTTTTTTTTTGGCTGATAAATTATCATTTTAATTCTGCAGTAAATTTCATGCACTTCAGCCATTGATTTGTCATCATTTTAGTGGATTTTAAAATGATCTACTTGTAGACTTTTTTCTGCCCTCCTTTGTATTTGAGGCTAATCATAGTATGAAATTTGACTCATATCATAGATACAAGAATGATGTCTGAAATCAATTACTTGTTCTGTTATAATTGTTTCTATAGTAGTGTCCTTTCTATCAAAATACCTATTTGAACCAGATTCGAGAATAACTGAACTCATTTGTAACCCATTTCAATTATTTAATCATTTAGCAGCATAAATTCAATGTCTTACGAATCATTGCAATCATTTTAGTTTACTAACACAGTACATATCCCTTTTCTCACAAAATGACTCTTTTTTTCCTGTTAGAAAGAGAAGTTTTTGCATGAAAAGATCTCGGTGAGAAAATTATATGTCACATATATTTACGCATATATACAAATAAAGAAAAATATATTACTTTCTTTCTACTTCTTCCTTTGTGGGGGTAAATGTAATTTGGAATATTTAACATGCACACTCACAAAATGGTATTTGCTTTTATCAGAGAAGGTTTCTTTACATATTCTGTTAAGATTATAATAATGTAATAAACCATTAATGTTATCAAAAAACATTGATTGACTCAATATTGATTCAGAATAATTTCCTTATTTGTACTGAAGTTTCTTATAAGATATATATAAATGTCCAGGTAGAGGCCAGTGTCTTTAATGTGTTAAAGCGGTTTGTCATTTTGGAACATGAAAAACTTTATCAAAGCATAAATCCCTTCAATTTCATTTGATGATGTAGTTAAATGAAGTTATTGGAAAATTAGGTTGTCAAAACTCCATGTAAACTAAGACATTTGTAGATGGTAATATGGTAATATGCTTTTTGTGCAAGCTACACTGGACATATTTAAAGGTGACAATCTGAACACACACACTGCACAGAGGAAATTTTCTTACTTTATGTACAAGCCTTGAGGCCTTTATGGCTTTGAGTCCTGTTCTAAATATTTCCCATGTCTTGGAAAAGGATACTAATTTTATAAATTCTTGTGTAACGTTTCACATACAGTGTATGTATGCAATAAATTTTGTAGACTTACTTGAAGCAGTCAATCAAAATTGTATACTGCTTTCATTTGATGTGGGTTCTTTTTAAGGTTATGGTCCAAATATCAATACAAAAAAAGTAATTTTTAAAATTGTCTCATTAATTATAGAAATCTGGATTAATGTTTCAGAGATATTTTTGCAAGTACCATCTCATTTGCTGTAATATTTATTGGAAACACTTGATTGACCTTGTTTTGGTTTTGCTCATAACATTGGTATTTGCTATCCAGTGTCTGTTGTAATTTGTTCCCTCATATCTAATATAACATATATATATATGTAATAGCTTGTCCAGTACCAGTATTATTGCAAGTTGTGTTTTTTTCTTTTGTCCTGGGGTTGTTCATCTCTCAACATATTTTCTTGAGTTACAGGGTATTAAAGTGATCTATAAAGTAGAACTCTCACTTGTTTAGTCATTCCATCCCTGTATACAATGTGAACTGGACAAATTTCAAAATTTGGCAGAGAACTTGTCCTAGGAAGGTGCTTTAAGTTTGCAAACATAAAGGGGCTAGTGCACATAGGGGTTCCAAAATGGTTAAAACTTTGTACATCTTAAAAAATCTTCTTCTCATGAACCAACGACCAAATCAATATCTACAAAGTTTGTGACTGAAATTGAAATCTGTCTATAAATGAGTCTTTAGCAGGCCCTTCAAATGACATAGGATATTGTTTTATAGAAAAAGCCTAATCACTCAGAAATTACTGACTTTTTTATACAAAGATAATTTAGAAGATAATTAAGCCTTTATCAAAAAATGATTGTGACAAGGTTTCAAGGTCATGGGGTAAAAAGTCAAGGTCAAAGGTACCTAAGTAAACAGTAAATATCAATCATTTTGTCAACCTACTCTTCTTTTACTTGTTACCAAGAACCAATCAGCCAATTTCAACCATTTCTTCTGAAGAATCCATGGTTAAAATTTAACCAAACTTGGCAGGAATTATCACCAAATTTGAAGTATAATGTTTGCAAACTAAAAAAGAATCTGGTATCAGTAGGGGGCTTAGGGCTTCAAAAAGTGCCAAAAATTGGCACATCTTTTTATAACTCTTCTTCTCATGAACCAATAACAGAAAATGGTAATATATATGTATATATAGGGATTTTTTTCATTTTTTTGAAAAACATGGAATAACATGTTATGACTAATGGAAAAAAATGTGCAGCACTTAGCCATTGCATGTATATTCCATGATTTTCAAAAAATGAAAAACAATCCTTAATTGTTAAATCAGTATCTACAAAGTGCTCATTAATTGAAAGTTAAAAAGATATATTAGAAAATTTCAAAGAATTATCTAAAGATCATTTGGTCAGAGGGCAAGGTCACATGTACCTAAATAAACAGAAAATATCAGTTGTATAGTTGCATAATTGAGCAAATTTGCCAGGTAAGCAACTTAAAGTGCTTGGACCTCTTGTCCTCCTAACATGATTTTTATCATGTAAGCATAATTCACAAGGCTGATATTATTCTATGTAAAAAAAGAAGTTATCTAAAAATAAAGTTTTACTATGGACAATTTTTAATTGAATCTTATTGAGATCTTTCTTTGTTACATACTAAATTTGAATTGATCTGGGTCTGACACCATAAAACTTAAGAATTTTTTTAAGTCTAAAAATATTCTCAACTTGGCCTGTTCAGCCAATCAAATTAAATGATTAGCTGAAGATTAGTAAAATTGTTAGACTTCAGTAATTCTTAAGTTTTATGGTGTCAGATCCAGGTGTTTACATGTCTTGTGATCTATTAAGAGCTTTATGGAAATGGGAAAACTCATTCTTTATTCACAGATTTACTTTTTATGCTCATCATTATCTTAACTGTGCTGCAAAGGAATGCACCCAAATACTTTTTGTGATTTCATGAAATAAAATATGAATATACACCTTTAATAATCAGAAATATAATCAGAACTTTGCTAAAGAAGTTAAAGGAAGAGCACCAATTTTCTTCTACACACAGGTGACCTTTATTTGCATTTTCATTCATTCAGGTTTATTGACAAATGTTAACACCCAAGTAGTACAGTTTAATAACCAAAGACAACCTCAAGTTAACAGAAGCCTGTTATTGGCATTACCTTCTGATTCAGGTTTTGTGAAATGATGTAGGCTTAAAAACTATTTTGTATCCACATAAAATCATTGTACTGTATTGCTCATTTTGATTTTTCTTTTTCCATTCATCACACTGGGAAGTTGAACTGACATTAGTTTTATTGGTTGTTATATAATGTGTAATAAGAACCTATTATGGGTTTACTTGGATGGCTTTTATGTTAGCAGTGAAGAGGCTGTATTTTAGTTGATTTATTCACTCTAGTGAACATACATGTAATCCAATATAAGAATTCAACTTATACAGGAGAGTCAAATATTTTGGTGAAAAGGAAATTCAATCTAGTTTGAATAATCATTAAAATATCACATATTTCTATTAATTCCTACTTTTTAATTCTACTTGTGTTATTCATTTCACTTTTCCAGTTTATCAAAATAGGCAGAAAATTAAATTTTTACAAAGATACACTTTCTGTTTTTTGAAAATGTTTATTTCAGACAATATGAGGAGGGGGTGTTCACTTAAAGCATTCTACTGGACTAAATGTTAACCATCATTTATGTCATTGACTTGTCCAATATGATCAACAGGAAGTTTTGACATTATGTGTTACACTTATTGTGCCTTTCTGTTTTAGAAATGTAGGAGAACAATTTACAGTCAAAAAAAAAACCCACAAGCATGATGTACAGTTATTTCACATCTATTGTAGTCTGATTTTGATATCCATTTATTGCATGTGATAGAGCATTATGGTTAGCTTTGCTGTATATATATTGTAGCAGAACTCAATAAAGTTATGACATACTATGTGATATGCATGTTCCTGTATCATTTACATACATTTTATCATTAATTCATTTATATCACTTCTTCATTCATGCCTTCCATAATTTCATCACACTTTAATCCCAACTGTGATTATCCTCCCTAAAATTCATATTCTGTAGGCTCCAATTATGTCAGCTGGGAACTCAGCTTGGTATATGTTTTTGTGGAGAGGCTAGATTGTAATGACAATGAGAATTTTATAAGATAGTAGAGAGTGCAGCTTGACTGGGCCTCTTACGAATCAAACTTAGTAGTAGAGGATGTTAAAATGAACTAAAAAACATACAAAGTCCTATCAAACAATTTAATGTGTATCAAGTAAGAAATACTGTTAAGGCAAATACTTTGACTGAAAAGAGATAACTGACTCAACTAGTTGCTGGCATGTTTTTTCAGCTGGGTCCATAAAAGCACCACTGGGACTCTAAAATACAGTTTCAGCAAACACTTTTGAGATGTAAGTTTGTTGTGGTGAATTGCCAGTGTTGCATCTTGAACCTAATCATGAAGAGCATCCATTTCGCTGCTCTGTGGCATGTCTTCCTACTGTTACTGTTGTGTATATACAAGACAAACACGTCTGTGCACTACAACGGCATTTTATTGATGGAGTCAAATACTACAGATTTTACAAAAGCTTTCCATCAGTTGGTAGCGTGCTCGACTCTGGATCATGAGGTCGTAAGTTCGAGTCCCGCCGGCGGCAGGTTGGTTTCCTGTCTTTCGGATGAGACAGTAAAAACTGGAGGTCCCGTGTCACAGTAGGTGTCGGCACGTTAAAGAACCCTCACTGCTCAATGGCCGTGATGACATCTCCATATGGGTGAATTATTCTTGAGTGGGACGCTAAACAACAATAAACAAACAAACAAACAAAAGCTTTCCATTAAGACAATCAGAAACTTATTAACCAACAGTAGCCACATAATCAGATGTACAATCTTAAACACTGACAGATAGTAATACATTATCATTAGCCTTTAAAGTTAAGAGTTTATTTAACCAATTTCATAGCATATATATCAGTTAAAAGTATTCTATTATAGCTATAGGATCTAAAACTAAATCACAAAACACAACAGGGCACTTTCATTGGCAGTATGTAAGTCATATAATTCATATTCAAACATATACTCATGTGAATGAGTTAATTAAAACATTTTAGGTATATGTAATAATCATGGCCATTATTGATTTCATACTACATATTATATGATATGTCATTCATTCAAGTCTCCAGTCCTTAGATATATATTTACTGCATGTCTCTGGCATGTTTTGCACCCTATTGACCTCAGTAACATATGTAATCATTCTCACATGCACTTTATTTCCAGTCTGCTAGATATAGACCCTCTTCTGCATCCTCATTGGTAAGTTTTCATCCTCACTGTGGTCATCGTTCATCATTAATACTAGTAGCCTTGTTTATTTGTTTGTTATTAGCATCTAATTATTAAAGTTTGGATTCAAACTTTTGTTGTATCTGTTTTGTTTATATAAATACAATGCTATGCGTTTCTGCTTTGTAATTTGTTCACATGTGTTTTGTCACTTTATGTGGCTGGAAGGGAAGATAGTGTGTGGTAGGTGACACATTTCAGTAGTCAGATATTTTTGTTAACTATTAGATGGATTTATATCTTCTTTTGTACACATCGTCAAAGCACCATACAATGATCTATAAACGATGATTTATTATGGTGTCTGTTACATCTGAAGACAACATTATTTTCTAAATATGATTTCATTTTTGATATGTTATCATAGATCTCTTGATTTTTATTGACCTGCTGTGATCTGTTTTATCTGCCATTGTGCAGGTGCTTTCTTCTGTAAACTTTTGAAAACTTTCAACTTCTTCTCTAAACCACAGGTCCAATACTATTCAAATATGGTAAATAGCATATTTAAGGTAAGGGCTAAATTGTTGTGAATTACATGACCCAGGAGCAATGGATTTGTATGTAGGATGGGAACTATCTATTGGTCTTTGCTTATAAGTATTGTCAAAATTGTTGTGTTGTTAATGATATACTAATTACAGGAAAAAACAGTGTCATATTGAATTACAAGGTGCATCAGGCTGTTACTGCATCAGAATAGGATTTCCAGTGTAAAAATGATTAATAATACTGGTGATTTTTGTCATATCATATTTATGACCAACTGTAAATCTGGAAATTTTCATGGGATTTTATTTCCAAGATACACAAGTTCTAAATTTGTTTGCAAGATAATATTTCCGCAATTGCGAATGCCTAATTCACCATACATTTATCATACTTCAATACACAATAATATAAGTTTTGGAAGGGAGTGCTCTCCCGTAAATAAAATAATTGGATTTACAGTATTTAAATATCCCTATAGTTAGCCTGATATAAAGTAAATTCTGAAAAAATTATAAGCCTGATATAAAGTAAATTCTGAAAAAATTATATCCTCTAATGGTGTTACCAGGGGGACTATAGATTTTATCTGCATCTGTGAATCCATATGCCTATCAGTCTGTCATGTTAGGGTTTTGTAATTCATGTAATTGCTCACCATTTGCTAATTGATGGTTACACAGGTAGGGACATGTATTGATTCATCAGTACTCTCAGAATGCTTGTTCTTAAATTTGAATGAATCAGTGACTCATACACATGTATGTGCAAAAACGTTAAAGTTTCAACCTCTTATTTTCTGCTGTGCTTTAACCAAATGAGATGAATTTCTTTTTGTGGATTTCTAATACATTTTAATGGATAATTTTTCCATGCTTTTGTGTTAATGACTACCAGTATTAATTTAATATGGTCCAATGAGTTACAAATATTCTGAAGTAATTTTATAAGAATCTCAGCCAATTATTGTAGTGCAGTATTTGATTAATATGCCACAAAAACAACTTTTTTGAGAGCCGCATGTTAAAAAATTATTATTTGATGTCAATGACAGACATCATTAGAGACTGGAAATTATATAATGATGAAGAAATGCAGAAAAAGTTTTATGAATAAACAAGTTTTGAATTTCTTTATTGAAAATTTGTTTTGACTTGAAAAAATACATTCTTCATGTTTGAAGAAGAATTGTTGATATAAAATAAAGACCTAGAAAAAATAAACATGCATAAACATATATTTTATACTAAATTGTGCAATTCGCCTTTCAAAAGTATATAAATTTTAAAGTTTAGGATATTGATATGATCTGTTATTAAATACTGATTTGTAAGGATGGGATGGGGAAAATTAAAATGTTAGATCAATTAAATCAGGTACGGCATCTTATGTCATCATATGGATTTATGGATAACAACTGTCCAGTTGTCATTTTGGATTGATGATAATTGTATACAAGTACTCATTTAAGTATTCTTTGTACATTGCAGAGACAAAGACCACAGTCTGCTAACAGTGTGGCTAGCAGTGCTGCAGGCAATGCCAACAAGAACAGCAATCATGCGATGGCTGGATTAAATAGTGAAGAAATCAAAATTTTGAGGAGGATAAAGGAAGAAGACCAACGGAAGGGTGGATGGGTTAGAATATTCCCAACTGCAGATTCCTGGGACTTGTACTCGTAAGAACTCAGTTTGCATTTCATAAGTTCTCTCTTGATTATGTATTATGTTTAGCAAAGTTTTATCTATCTACATAAGTTACATGTATTTTAATACTTTTATTTGAAGACTAGATTCTGAGGCAGGATAATCAAGATGGATCGGTTGAATAATGTTTTTTCTTTAATATTATTGTAGATAATATGAAACGTTTTTAGTGTGTGAAGTAGTCCTTGGCACTTTGCTAGTAATTATCATGGAGGCATTGCTTGTTGTTATTTCTTTGACAACAATTTGTTTTTACCTTTTTGTAGATCAGTCTTATGTTTATTTCCATATATGAACATTTTTAGATCCTAAAAGTGTGATGATTTGTCCCAAACATAGTAGTCCTTGACAAAACCCCAAATAATGTTAACTTGTCATTGTATGTATTATTATGGCAGCAATGTGTTATTTGTAGCAGATCTTTAGGTTTAATTATGAAGATGACATTCACTTGCTTATTTCCAGGTCTTTTCTACAGTTTTCATCATCTCATAACTTAATGTTACACAGCAGACTCTATCCAGAGAGGTAAGACTTTTTGTGGAACTCTTTCCTGTCCTTCACCTTACTGTCTTGGTTTCCCAGTATTTCAAATATATATATATATATATATATATATATATATATATATATATATATATATATATATATATATATTTATATTTATATATATATATAGGCCATACCGTAACCATTCTTAAATTGTATATGACAAAAAGCAACATAGATGGTTTATAAAATAATTAAAATAATGTTTTGAGGAAACAGAACAAAGTAAATAGAAAAGTTTTCTTGTTTGTAGTAATGTTGTTGTGTTCCTAGAAAGGAATGCCACTTTAGTTCCAGGGACTTGAATT
Source organism: Atrina japonica (assembly GCA_030159075.1). NCBI lineage: Eukaryota > Metazoa > Mollusca > Bivalvia > Pterioida > Pinnidae > Atrina > Atrina japonica. The sequence continues at coordinate 1,266,838 of BROG01000133.1, read as the reverse complement.
ATATTCATATCATATTGATGTTGTGTAAGTTCTGATGACCTATTAATGCTCAGTTTAATTACATTGTTTACAATTTGTTTTTTCCAGACACAAGAGTACAAATCCTACAAGTAAAGCTGTAGCATCTACATCTGTTGGACAGAGAGCCAGGTCAGTTTGTAAAGTTATCACTTAACGTGCACAGATATTTTTGTATAGTGTGTAACAAAGGAATATTTTGGCTATATGTTTTTGTGTTTATGACTTTTGTGTCAGATGCAAGTCAGCAGGTGTAAGAGTAAACATAGTTTATAAAATAAATATTATATGATTATTATACTTACCGGTATATCATAAGTACAGTTTTAGACAAACTTCTTTGTAAAATTTTCAGTTTCTTAATTTTGAACCCCCAAAACTTGATGATGTTTATTCTATCTAAATTTATGGAATTAGGAAGTTGTGTTAAGAACACAATTTTGTGATTGCTAGGTCTATAAACTTCCTGTCATATACTGAGGAATAAGTGATCACTGTACTTGCCAATTCTTCATATATAAATGTTTATAGTCATCTGAGTCACTCATGTTCAGTGTACACTGCGTGCCATTTATATAAGTTTCACTTTATTAAAAATACTCTTTGCTAGATCTCTGTAAATTTGTTATTTAGCATCTCTAGGGCAAGGAAACTGATTTTCTATTAATTTTTGCGACCTCTTCTTCCTTAGGGCATTTAGAGAAGGACAAAAAAAAAAAAAAAAAGATGTAGTCCTGGAGAATCTTCTTCAGTACACCAAGACATGTAGCAAACAAACTGGGTAACCTAGTTTTAATGAGCATGACCCTTCAGAGTTTTGTAGACTGGGTATAGACTCAGATGACATTTTAAAGGTCTTTTTGGTCTGTTCTTAAATTGATCATTTATTGCATGTGTAAGAATGTGAACTTTGAAAATGTGTAGTTAATATTATTGGAGAAATGTGTAAGTGTAATCGATTTGCTGACATTTCAGAATTGCACCGATTCTGAAGTATAAGTAAGTTTAACTGGTCAGAGCTGTTGTCATTGTTGCCGATAAATTTAGCTTGCTATGTAGATATAGTTGAAGGCATTTCATTCTGTACAAGTATATATGCTAATATGTATCATCAACACATCATGAATCTGTATGGGATATAGTACTCACATATTTCATAGAATTCATAAACAACTAAATCAATTTCAAACTAAACTGAATAAACAACTAAATCAATTTCAAACTAAACTGAATTTGATTATTCATGTAATAAAAACATTGAGTTACTCTTGATGCTTTCCTAAATTACTGTATAACTGTATCTAGATCAACCCAGTCTGTGTTTACATCATTTTAGATATTAGAATAGTGCCTACAATACTAATCAGATATTGTATATAGCAAGTAGCTGTAGTCATTCAGATCTAATTATATATAACTTTGTAACTGTTAATGTATTTATTACCTACCGGTATATAACATTATTTGATATTGTTTCAGTGTAAACTGCTAATAATACAGACATTTTCAGAAATGGGTGTCTAGATTTATCAGATAAAATAACCAGGACTTTACTTCTATAAAAGTTAAATAAAAAGTATATTTGACTTCTTTTACTTGATATTAAGATAAATTGACATATCAGAATAAACTGATTTAAGTTATATCAGTAAACAAGTGTAAGCTTACAGTATATATTGCATCAGAATATGTAAAGTTGCTTGTTTTTGTGTCACTATTAATGAGATTTGCCTTCAAACTGACTTTTCCACATTTTTTGATATTTGGTTGTCTAGCTATCAATAATAGATGTTCAGTTTATGTGTATTTTACCCCATTCCAAAGCAGAACTGTGCAGGTTTGCAGATTGCATTGTTTGTTTGCATCAACATACAGTGTTTGCATGTTCATTTCATTGCCAGGGTCAAGTACTTAAGGATTGTTATTAAATACACTGAAATTGATTCTTATGAAATTATTGCTGTCTAAATGTTGTATAGTTGTCTGTGTTCTGAGCATTGCACTTGATTTATTTTAGTTGATGTAATCGTTGTCATAGTGATAAGCTATGTTAGATTTAAAGTATCAAAATAGTGTAAAAAGCATGATTGATATCAGTTTAGATAGATAAATCTTGTTATCATTGATATCAGTATAGATAGATAAATCTTGTTATCATTGATATCAGTCTAGATAGATAAATCTTGTTATCACTGATATCAGTATAGATAGATAAATCTTGTTATCATTGATATCAGTCTAGATAGATAAATCTTGCTATCACTGATATCAGAATAGATAGATAAATCTTGTTATTGATATCAGTATAGATATATAAATCTTGTTATCACTGATATCAGAAAAGATAGATAAATCTTGTTATCATTGATATCAGTATAGATAGATAAATCTTGTTATCATTGATATCAGTATAGATAGATAAATCTTGTTATCATTAATATCAATCAGTATAGATAGATAAATCTTGTTATTTTGACATCAGTATAGATAGATAAATCTTGTTATTATTGATATCAGTATAGATAAATAAATCTTGTAATTGTTGATATCAGTGTAGATAGATAAATCTTGTTATTATTGATATCAGTATAGATAGACAGGGGTGGAAATTAACGGGTGTCCGTTCGCCTAAGGCGACTGAATTTACGATCGGGCAAATTGTTTTACGTACAAAGTCGCCCGTTCGGCGAATTGATATCAGGAATTTTTTGCCACTTTTTGGGGCCGTTATTCGGTCCATTTCTATTCGGAAATAGTATCTGTTTTTTTCTAAATTTTTGTCCTTAAAATTCACAATCTGATGAAGCTAAATTTTTGTCATGTTAAGTTCCAATGTTCGCTTTTATCAAAATGAAAGTAGAAGTACAATTCTGTATTCGTCATTTCAAAAAGCTTAAGTTTCGAAAGTGATCCATTTCCTTCTATTTGTAGTTTAAATGGATTGCTAAAACCAGTTAGAAATTAAAATAATTATTTTATTGACAAGTAAATATGTTAGTTTTTAGCTCGTGGCCAAAAATGTCACAGAACACATCATGTGTTGCTTGCAGGTTATGGAGGAAATGAAGGTGGGTGTGTGTAATAAAAGAACCGATACTGAACAGAACTGGATTTCAGGATGTGTTAAAATGATGATACATGTATACTTAATACTACACATTGTATAAAAGTTATAAAATCTTAATTAAATGTATAATGAATAATAAAATGAGATACTTTAGTTGGTTGATATTGTTTTAATGAAAACTTTTGTACATTTAGATGGTTAGATATTTATTAAAAAACAATAAATTTTAAAAAAAAATTTACTCAAAACTTTTGTTCTTTGTCAACCACATTTTCATAAAGCACAATATAGTTACATACATCACAAAATTAAAAATTCTTTCAAATAAATAAATTAAGTTTAAATCTGGAACACAGAATTTAAAACTAGGAGCCTGTATTTCTTTTCTTTTGCTGGGTCAATCTGATTATTTTCATGGCGGGCAAGCATAAAATGTCATTTTATATACAGTATGCCTGGATAAATCTAGTTATTTTGAAAAATGTTAAGGTCACAAACTGGTTTTTATTTTTTCAATATCAATATGATAGGCCCCTTGTAATTTAAATCTGGACTAACCAGAATTTAAAAAGATTAGGATCTTGTTTGGCTCCTGATAGATTTTTTTTCTTAATTTCCACCCCTGGATAGATAAATCTTATTATTATTGATATTAGTATAGAAAGATAAATCTTGTCATTTTTATATCAGTATAGATAGATAAATCTAGTTATTTTGACATCAGTATAGATTGATAAATATTGTTATTGTTGATATCAGTATAGATAAATTAATGTTGTAATTGTTGGTATCAGTATAGATAACTCTTGCTATTTTTATAACAGTATAGATTAGATAAATCTTGTTATTTGGATCATTTGTAATGGTTATTGCAGTAATATATATTTTGGGAGAAATACTTAAGATTAATCAATGTGATTGTGAGTATGTATATAAATTGGAATGGTTACTCAGTAATTTAATATTATGTGGGTGGTCAAAAAGTGGTCAACATCTTTGGTTTTAAGCCCTAGATCTGGACATTATACAAGATAGTGTGATTCAAGTATTGAGGAAATTGTAAAACCTGTGACATGATGCAGCTTTCTGTATTTATTCAGCACATTTGAATTTTCTGACTTTGTGAAAGTATGTAAAAAATGGTAATGTCAGTATGATGATATTGCTTGATCTGATTTGTGTATTATTGATCTCCAAAATGTTCACAAAAATTTTATCATTTTTTTTATCACCTATCTTTACAGAATATGTTTTCTGTTTCAGAAGTGCATATGCAAATATAGGAGGTCATTCTTTAAAAACAGACCATGAGGTATGAATTGACTTTACTAAATTTCTGTATCTAAGATTATTAATATCTTTTTACAATATATTTTAGGTCTACCTTTGTTTTGATATAAGGTTATGAGGCACATAGAATATGCCCTTTATAATGAAACTTATCTGTTTATAGCTGTAAAATATGTACATACTTACTGTACTCTCAGATAAATGATACTATTTTTATTCATGTCAGTTTCATTTTCTATTTCAAAGTATGCAGAGTGTTACGCACAAGCTATACTAAGAACAAAGCAATATGAAAGAAAACTAGGTACTGCCAGGCGTCGAAATAGAAATCGAAATAGGAATAAAAAAAAAGGTAAATTGAATGTATATTATCTATAATGCCAGTCAACTTGTTGTTCAATCTCATAAAGTTGAGATTTTGCTGATGTATTGCCATATGATTTAAATAAGTCCATTTTAGGTGCAAACAATTTCTTGATTCATTGGGCATTTGTTTTATCATGTATCATGCTGTCATATGTTTTTGACAATATGTTGAATTTGATGATTTCATTATGTCTCCGTTAAAATTGGATCATTTGGAAGGGTCCTTAGAATGTCTAAAATCCACGATGATGGGGTATTAAAAAGTGAGGTAATCTATTGTTGACTTATCATGTAATTGGTTTATTTTTTAATATCTCCAGAGAACAAGGTAAGACCAAAGTTAGCACAAGGTGTGGTAGAGGAGGATGAGGATGAAGATAAAGAGGATGCTGAACAGTCTGATGACAATAATAATGATGATAATGTGAATGTTAGAGGAGATGACTCTGGATCAGGTTCTGACACTGTAGATAATGGACACGAAGAGAAGAATGTGATAGAAGTAGAGAAACATAGTAAAAATGAACCAGCTACCTCTTCCTCCACAACACAGGTATTTATCACCTTTAAGTTTTACTGCATATCTTTGATATCTTTTTCTAAAGACTTAGGGCTCCATTTCACTCTTTCTCTTTACTGTACCTGTTTCCCCAATTTCATTTCATTGTAAAATTTACTTATACTGAATTTCATACAAGAATTACACATTGTGCTTTTGAAGGTGTCCAAGCCGCAGCCTCCAGAAAAAGACCCTAATCTAGAAAAACTGCCTCCAAAACCTCCACCACAAGCTACAAACAACAAAAAACCAGAAACAAAAACAACAGAATGTAAAGATGAAGAGGAAACTTCTGAAAAGTCACCACAACCAGAAGAGGTACCACCTCCCCCTCCACCAAATGAACCAAAATATAATGTGGTAGCCATGCTGCAAAAAGGACAGACTCTTAGGTAGTAATTTAATGAAACTTTCAAAAAGAATTTTCAAATAAGCAAAGGAATGGGAGAATTTATATTTTAAGCAAGCTTTGTGTTTTTAAGTGTATTTAATAAATGATTTATAATTAAAATTATAAACAAATGAATGGAAAAACAGAAGATTTTAAGTTTGCTAGTAAGGGTTGAATTGCAAACTAGTATAAAAATGGATAATATGATTTTTTCCTTCTCTAGACTTTTGATCATCAGACCTTTTTCATGAGATTATGATGCAGATTTCCCTTAAGAATGACAACATCATTGAAATTGAAAAATTATGTTTGGTAGATTTGCTGTTAATTAAAGGTATCATCATTGTATATAATGTCAATACATATGGCATTTTTTCTTGTAGCAAATGTCAAGCTAGGTCTGCGTTTGCCATGTATTTGATCAGGGTACAACAGAGGCTTATCTCCGAGACCAGTCCATCAAATCAAGATGACTCGGATGCTTTAAATGAACAAATGGTAAATTTTGTGCATACATAAAAAAGCCTACTTACAGACTTTTGAATTATTCATATTGCATCAGGTTAATGTAGCCATATTTAGTCAGTCAATTATCAAAAACACAAATATAAGCAAAAAAAAAAAAAAAAATTGGACTTGCCACACTCTCATTGAGCACATTTCAGTTTTCGGACATTTCTTATTTGTTTCATTCTGTGATATTATCTTGTAAGATATTTATATTACAAATATACTATTTTGTGATACTTTTACTTAAACTTGAGTCTAAGAGTGTTAAGATTAAAGAAGAAAATTTTCCTCAGTCCACTTTTTTCAAAGTTTTGCTGCAATGTTGATTCTCCATTTTTTTCCATTTAAAGAATTCAAGTGTTATTTCCCCCTTTCATATATATTTATGACAGCCATATTATCAACATGTTTGAATAAACACTATAAATTGTCATGTATTTAAGCAACTTTTTGTCAGGCAATGTACGTAGTTTCAATTTCTATGTAATTTATAGGATTTAGTGTTGAGATTTTTGAAGAGAGCAGCAGTAAACTTACAGCAGCCATTTAAAGTGGTGGTACCAAGTCGCAAGTTGCCATTAAATGATAGAAGGAGAATATTGGCCAAACAACTAGGAGACTTTGTTCATATATACAACAAAGTGAGTACCGGTGTTAATTTGCAGGCAGATGGAAGTTAAAAGCACTTAATTAGTATTTGCATTTCATAATCTTGAATTGGTGTAAAGAAAGAGAACACCATGTTTTCTATTTCCACTATATCAGCGTATGTTCACTTTTATACATCTGCATGTATGTAGGTTTGTGTTCCATGCAGATACAGCATCTCTGTTCTTGTGTAGTAGTTCAATAGGATAACCTGAAATCTTTGTAGTTTAAGCGTGATTTATACTGCTCTACGCAGGAGTTCGCAAAGTTATGAAAGTAAGACTTTGGCAGATGGTTGTGAGGTTTGTTTGGAGATTAAATTCTCATAATTTGTTTTAAAAACTGGATCTTTTGTCTTGAGATTAATGTATTTGAAAATTTGGCTTGTACAAAATCATGAGAATTGTTATATCCCCTTATTTTTGTAAATAAATCTCCCATATAATCTTTATCATTAGGTATATATCTATAGAGATAGTAACATAGTAGTCAAGAGGCATCCAAGATATCCATGTGTGGGTAAACTATCAACCATAAATTTCTTTACCAAGATTACAATTAATTTCTAACAGACAGCAATAAGGCACCCATATTTTGTAGGGAATTATCTGATTCATCTAATTACCAGATGCTTCTAAATACCAGACACATCTAATTATTAGATGCATCTAATTACTGGGTATGGTGATATAGAAATTGTGTAATTTTGTTATCAATGTTGTGTTTCAGGAACTTAAACGTTCTGCTAAGGTAAATTCCTTTGCCAGTTAGGTGCCAGGGTTTTATTGTAACAGATATTTAAATGATGTGAATAATTATAACAAAATCAGAAAGACACATTGTCACGCGAAAAAAGTTTGTTATTACTGCAGGGGGTGTAAAATAATCACAGTTGCATAGCAATAGTTAATATATGATTTTAATAAATGTTGTGTGTAGGTTGTGTGCTAGGGTATATTCTAAGATTCAAGGGGTTAATTGTTCAAGACAACCTTTTATTAACTGACTTAAAATGATAAAATCCTTAAAACAGATAACATTTGAAAATTGATATCTAACTCTCTTTATTGAAGTCTTAAAGTCATTAATAACCAAAATAGTTGTTGAGTTTACTGGTGAGAAGGATGATGATTTGAGAATCATTGCGATATTACTAACTTTCCAATTACATTGTTCTTTATCTATATCTATTGCCACTTAGCTCAAGACTTTCTCCTGTTTACATTTAGTGAAATAGACGAGTCATAATACACCCCTATGTATTGAAGTTTGTTTTGCTGCTTGTTTTGTGTGATGTTCGAGTGTGGATTTTGAATCTTGATGAATGCTGTATATACGTGATGACTAAGGCTTTAAATGACTGTATTGATAGTATAGGGGCAGATTGTTATTTTGATCTGTTTGGCTGGTTTTTTTTTCTGTTTTTTCAACTTTTACCCAAGTCATATCTTTCTGACATAGACCAGCCTTGTTTTAGCCTTGAAAATTACCTTTTTACTAAAGGTGCTTCCACCTTATTACTTGTTATAACCTTAAAACTGTAAGAGACAGAAAATGCATATTGACATTTAAATATTGTAAACGGCAATACTTCACCAATATAATGGTTATTGACTTTGAACTGAACATTACAAATAACAGCTAAAGAAAGCAAAGTATTTCAGATTTTTGGATTATTGAAGTTTAAGTAGTATATTTAAGTTTGGCATTAAGATTGAAATAATAATAAAAAAAAAGCGAAAGATCTTGTCACATTGGCATTGGTAAAAAAGAATCTTAATAAAACACATGCTGCATTTCTAATCTAAAGAAAATTGTTTACATATTTTTTTTTATTTCATGGGCAGGTTAAACCACATTTTGTTAAAGTTTCATTGTTTTGTTTTTCTAATGATTTTTTTCACTTTCTGTTCATAATGATTAAAATTTTTGAAAAAATAATTCTCCATATTCATCATGTCCATGGCATATCCTACTTATCTCTTGCCCAACAAATTGGTTCAACTGTCCATTAGTCTGTCCATCTGATCAATATCATTTCCAGAACATGGCTCAAAAATTATTTCAGACAACTTTATGAAACTTCATGCCTAGTAGTGCCTTTTGGTATGTGGAATTTTCAATTTTAATATATTTCCTGTTATCATTGAAACAGATAGCCAGAATTATGAATTTCACCATTTCTGGAACATAGCTCAAAAACTTTTTGAAATATTTTCTTTTTCTATATTTTTCTGTTACCATGGACAGCTCGTTTAGCAAGCAATCCTAACAACCATGTCCTTATAATATTAAAATGAAAGACATGCAAAAAAAAATTGGAGTAAATGGTATATTCGTAATCAAAACATGAAATTATATTTAGGTCTGAAAACAACTGCTGAATTATTGCTCTGTATATTTTTGTATCTAGATTTGCTTGTATTCATTTTAGAAACAATTTTAATATTTTTTTATGAATAGGATTTTGTGTAGATTTATTGATAATTTGAAATCCATTTTTGTTGTTGATTTCTGTTTTAGAGTTCATTATTCATTTAACATGGTATTTGAATGACAAAATTATAAATTTGTTTCTTAAAGAAAAATGGTCTTGTTAATATAAAACTAAGTCTAATGGAATGGCTCTTGTCAACAAAGGTATTGTGGGTATTTTGTTCATAAAAATGTTACCTCTCCCCTTGTTAGTGATTGTAGTTTCTTTGGATTAAATGTCATATTTCTTTACATGTATTTAATATTTTACAGGAAACTGATCATCTGAATAACAAACAACAACAGGAAAAGAAGCAAGGCAAAATATCAGAAGTGCATCCTGGAAGTGTCCAGAATGACAATGTTTGTGAGCACAAATTTGACAAATTTGTTAACACTGCAAGGTAATTCATCCACTTTGAATCAAGCACTAATTTTACATAATTATGTAAATTTGGATAGGTGATTTTGTGAGCATAAATAAATTGTCATCTATCATTTTCAACATGGTTTCCAGTGACATTATCTTGACTTACTGATGTCCAATGTTATGTTATGTTTACCGTAAATTTATGAAATTCCTCTTAAAAATATTAGAATTTTAAACCCTGGATGATGAGTAGGAGAGATATCATCTGTTTGTTCTTTTTATAAACTTCATCTCTCTTATAGCTCTTGAACAAAAAAGAAAAAAAACATTAACTGTCAATAAAGGTCCATTGTAATAATCTGGTGAATGCCCAACAGTGAATAAAAATGGTAATAAATTTCTAATGCTGCCATGTGTCTGTCACTTTGTCAGTCCTGTTTGAATTCAGCCACACTTGTGGCATTGGTGATAACAAACACATTGTATTAGCATTGCATATAAGTGAATATTAGCAAAAAATGATTCAGCAAGACTTTTACAATTGCAATATTTTGTCTCTTTTATTGTAGTGAGGGTGACCTTGAGGAGGTTTTAACTACCTACACAAAAATCAACAAGTCTGCCAGCATATTTTTAGGAGGAAATCCAAAACATAGTAGTAGTGATATCACTCAGCCTCGACCAAGTTCAAATGCCTCAAATCAAGCCAGGCCTGTTGTCGTCAGTGTCAAAGAACCGCGTACAAGTACAATACTTCCTAATCGACAGTCAGCTTCGCATCAGAGTTCTATACTACAAAATCGTCCTGCTTCAAGTATGTCAACTCAAAGTGCCTCACTAGCAAACTCAGAGACATCATTAGCAAAAAGGAGAGACAGTGATATTTCAATAGTTGAGGTCTCAGCACAAAAAGTAAATGGATGGGATGACTTGCCTAAAACTGGTACGTTTTTGTGTTGACTAGTAGGTGTGACAAATTGATTGATAGATGATTAGATCGCAAACTTAACACTTTAACGGTAGTAGTAGTGTTGCACAATCGGGAAATTTTAATATTAAATCATTGGTTAAAATTGAAAGCATACAAATGATCAATGATTGGTTAAATAATTGATTATGAGCAGGTTTCTTGAGTACATATAACTAAAGTTTGGTATGTATTGAAGTTCAATACACATGTATATTCATGTTTGACTTTTTAAAGTCATATTCTGGATCTAATTGTCAAACAAACATTCAGGGATCAAGAATAATAATTGAAAAAATAAATGAAAAACAGGCAGGGAATCTTATATTTATTGATTCCTCTGACACAAATCAGTTGCTTTTTTTTGCATGCCTCATTGATTAGTACCCTACCGGCATATTTGGTATATAGTTTTATCTTGACCAGTTTCCGATCAGGTTCAAATTTTGTTCCAGTCTGGTGATTTTTGGCAGAGTTATGGTCCTTGCACTCAGGATATTCATGCAAATAATAAGTTTTTTGTCATGCTTGAAGATATTGTTTGATATTTGATTTATTGTTTTATCATTATTATTATTCCCCATTGTTGATATGAAGTCTATTTGTTATTATGGTTTAAATGATATTAGTGAGATATTATTTTAATAGAATAGCCTACTGATTTATGTGTCAATCAATGCACTTTTTACAGTGTACAGGGTCTATTTTGCTGGTGACTTCTGTAGTAAAGAGATGCATAAATGTCTTGGGGATAATGTATGCAGATAAAGTTTCAGTGATTTCAAAATCTCATCAGCTTATAAACTTCAGATATCAAGCTAGCAGAATCTGATTTTGTCAGATCTTTATAGTATATTATGACATCTATCTGTAGTAGTTGTAACAATGTAAATTAATCTCTTTTCAATGCTTCTAATTTTCTGCACTGTTTATCATTTTCTGTAGTAAACAGCACCACTACAGCCACTGCTAGTAGGCCTAGCACTGCATCACTGAGTGGTGACGCCCACATGCGAACTTACCAAACTCCTTCCCAATCTTCTTATGCAAATGCAGTTCATATTTACACACAGAAATTAACAGCTAATCGACCAAGATCAGCATCGTCTGGAGGCCCCAAACCAGGTACTTATCACCTTTTTATCTAAAGTTTTGCTATCATTCATCATAGAATAATTCTGTTTATTAATTCATGGGTGGTTATGTAAGTATTGTTTTATTTGATTGCTAAGCAAGAATTTTTCTGCTTTTTTCTTAATAATTTTATGCTGTTTTACATCCTGCCTTGAATTTTTCAGTCATATGGCATCACCAGCTTGAATTAAAAGTAACTTGAAGAAAAATTAATCATCACTTTGGACCTTACTATGGATATATGCCTGTGCACTGATGAAACTTAAAAAGTGTTGTGCAGCCTTGATACTAGAACCCTTTAATATTTCATCCAAAATAACTCCTTGCAAATGCCAAAAAGTCCTACTTGATACATTTTTGAAGTTTAGTTCCTGTTTAAAAATTTTATATTTATCTAATAAAGTTTTCTTCCAGTCATTTGTCAAAAGAATTCTTGTTAGTTCAGTTTATTGTATAACCCTTTGCTTGTAGAAAATCCTAAATTTTAACAATCTTTACCTAACACATTGACAATATTATCTTTATAAAGCCTATCTATAGATATAAAGTATAGAATTTTGCTTTATCAAAAATAGATCATATTGAGAGAGAAATGACAAAATGCATGTAGAAGTGACAAAATGTAACCTGAGAAAGAAATTACAAAAATAGAACATAATGCGAAAGAAGTGACAAAAATAGAACATACTGAGAGAGAAGTGACTAAGATAGAACATAATGAGGGAGAAATAACAAAAATAGAACATACTGAGAGAGAAGTGACAAAATAGAACATAGTGAGGGAGAAATAACAAAAATAGAAAATAATAAGAGAGAAGTGACAAAAATAGAACATTTTGAGAGAGAAGTGACAAAGATAGAACATAGTGAGGGAGAAATAACAAAAATAGAACGTAATGATAGAGGTGACAAATAGAACATTGAGAAAGAAATGAGAAAAATAGAACATATTAAGAGAGAGGTGACAAAGATAGAAGATAGTGAGGGAGAAGTAACTAAAATAGAATATAATGAGAGAGAAGTGACAAAAATAGAACATTGAGAAAGAAATGACAAAAATAGAACATTGAGAAATAAGTGACAAAAATAGAACATTGAGAAAGAAGTGACAAAAATAGAACATTGAGAAAGAAATGACAAAAATAGAACATTGAGAAAGAAGTGACAAAAATAGAACATTGAGAAAGAAATGACAAAAACAGAACATTGAGAAAGAAGTGACAAAAATAGAACACATTGAGAAAGACATGACAAAAATAAAACATTGAGAAAGAACTGACAAATATGAACATATTGAGAAAGAACTGACAAATATGAACATAATTGAACACATTGATAGAGAGAGAAATTATAAAAATAGAACATTGACACAGAAAGAAATGCCTTTTTATGAACATTATTCTTATAATCTAGCATTCCTTTAGCAACTCTTCTAGTAGTTTTAACTTTAAATTCCTGAAAAATTTGTTCTTTCTCAATTGTTGGAAAACATTTATTCATATAGAAAAAGTGATACTAAAAGGAATGTTTTGATCAAAGCAAAGTTCAATAGGGCCAGAAATATATTTGCCAACAACTAAATTGGAAATTAATATTTTGTATTAAAAGACTACATAAGTGGTTTTATGATAAAATCCGAGGAAAATAATGGTTCTTTTTAAATTATATGAAATATAATAATTATTTCAGGTTCTTTGAATTGAATAACCATGATATCATCTAGCCATCTAAGGCACTGTTAAGTGATATTACCAATGTATCCAAAAAAAAAAAGAAAAGAAAATCATGATATCAATATATTTTTAATTTCAGTCACTAAACCAGGATTAAATAGACCAATGTCTGCTGTGAGCAGGTCTTCAACTTACAATCCATATGCTACTACAGATCCAACAGTTGGTATGTTATGATTTTCATCCAAATTTTGAAATTCATTCAGTTTTCTTCAGTTCTATGCTTTTTTGCCTCAGAGTGTACTATAAAGTGATATTATTGATTATTTGAATCTTTGACTTTGTTGGATAGTAAACGAAAATGATATATGATCATATATATTTGTAACCTTCAGATTCACAAATTGATTTCCAGATTCATACAATGATCAGGCTATTCATGATGCCCTCCAAAGACTGGCCATGAGACAGCAGGCAAGACAGTACTCAGCACATAGTGGAACAAGTGTGATAGGTGATGAAGGCAGAAGTAGACCAACATCAGCAAAGACAGGGCAGTCAACATCAGAGACCCCTCATTATGTCAGAAGCAACTCAGCTGTAGACAATCTAACATATGTGATAGGTCAAGGAAGCAGTAATACAAATCTTATGTCTCATCAAAACTCAGATTATAAATCAGAAACATTATATAGAGTTCCATCTAGTTCTGGTTTGAAATCAGAAAGTGACAAAATACAAACCAATTCCTCTGTTTATACAACTGATCAAAGTAAAGTACAGAGATCATTGTCTGTAACTGACAGTGTTAAATACAACACAAACAATGTTATAACTGAGGATTACTCAAGGTCAAGGCCGCCTACAGGTCAAGGACACAGGCCAGCAGATATTAGATCAGCTCAAGGAACAAGGAGACCTGTACAGTCTAATGTTAATCTGCAAAATGCTAATGCAACTTTCAATAGTTTTATAGAGGACTCAAAGGGTGGACATTGGCACAATGATTTGGCACTGGCTTACAACCAAGTGACTGGTGTGCTACCAAACAATTACCACACTCCGTCACAGTCCAGTAAACAGTTCCAACTGATGCAGCAACAAGCACTAAAACAAGAGAGCAAGGCTTTGTTGGAGCAAAGTAAAGCCAAACATCAAGCAATGGTCGCTCAAGCTCATGCAGTACAAAAGTCAATTCAGCAACAAAAACGCCCTGTTAGCAGGGAGGTGGAAAGTGCAGTGCAAAAGTATGCACCTAAACCTCCAATCCAGCCTTCTCATACACGGAAAGTTACAGGGTCACACAGAGTTCAAAGGTAGGGTCATTATTTCTGATATGACATTAAAGCAATGTTTTAATATGAGGTTTCAGATAGTGCAAAAGCTAGTCAATGGGTGTAAATATTTTAAAAGTTAACTATTTAAAGTGATGTTTTAGTTTGTGTGAAAGTGAATGATTTGATTTGTTAAAAATTTATTATTATGATTTGCTATTCTTAAACAAAAGTTCACTATTCCTTTTTGTTTACTTAGCTTTATTGTTTCCTAATCTTCATGCAATAAAATATTTTTGTCTTATCAAGCTTAATTAGTTGCACATCAACAAAGCCTATCTTACTTCCAGTACCATTTGCTTAAACATTTTGATATTTTTTATTGAAATAAAATTTTGTTACGTACATAATCACAATTTATAATTAGTTTTCTCCCACTATGCTAACAGATCCTTGAATTGTTTTCTTTTACCATTATCCCAGTACAGTCTCCTGCATGATTTTATAATCTGATATTTCCCCGAGTCCTTGCTATATGCTTCACCTTATCTCTGTAGTGGTGTATCTACATCAGACAATTATCCCAGTACAGCCTTCTGCTTGTCTTCTTAATCAAATGAAAAATGAGCTTGAATCCATTGGAGCTTAAAAAAAAGCCAAAGCTTGCTACATCTTAAAAAATATTCGTCTCATGAACTAATGGTCAGCATACTCCCTTAGTCATCATAAATGTTACTCAGACCCTGTTGTTTATAAAGTAGACTCAGTCCTATTCTCTTCTACATTCAATTCTGATTTCTTACTGGACAGAAAACAGATTCAACAACAGTCATGAATGCTAACATGGAATGTTATGACATATATTATGATATATTAACATGCCACAAAATAACATGGGAGCAATTGTTCAGGTTACGTGTAGATTACGACAAATATAAATTAATTTTAAAGTCTTCATTATTGCTATCGTAACCTGCAGGCTATAGTCATTCCTGTTTGTGTAACCTCCAGGTTACAGTCATTCCTGTTTGTGTAACCTGTATATGGGTTACAATGATTCCTGTTTGTGTAACCTGTATATGGGTTACAATGATTCCTGTTTGTGTAACCTGTATATGGGTTACAATGATTTCTGTTGTTTTGGGGCTTGATTAACAGTGATAATATGCATAAAATCTTTAAATTTATCTGTATACCAAATTCTTTATTTTTCTGTAGACTGTAGATTGATTGACCTTGAGAAACTGAATTATATGGTAACAATACATTTTAAGCAATAATACTGTCTTACCTATGGTAATGCATGTAATATGTACAAAACTATGTAACTATGTGGCTAGGTGTTAGTCTATGTAAGACTACTCTATAACATGCACGGTCTCACACACCTAGTCAGTGACTGCTGTAACCTAAGCTGATTATAGGAGGAAATGACCCTTGGTAATCTTTAACCAGGTTATAGCTGCAGATGACCTATATTATATACATATTCTGTAGTTTTAGACATTTTTATTCTGTGATGGATTGATCTCTCCTTTCAGTCCTGCAGATTGACTTTGTTTAGCCCAGATTTGTGGAAACTAGGGGTCAAAGGTTATCAATCAAATCTTTACTCAATGTCACAACTTTAACTCATATCTGAATTTGATAAATAAACTGTACGGTGGCCAGTGATTTATAACACATATTTAAAATTTATTGCTACATGACTACTTATCATTTTTAAAACAGTTACTAGGATCTTTTTCTAGGTTACTAGAAAACTTTTAAATGATTTACCAAGTTTACCAAGAATTTGGACAAACAGGATTATCAGTAAATATTTATCGAGCTAAAAGTAAAGTATTTTAGGGTTTTATCAGCAAACTTTTAGATATTGTCAAACCATAGCATTTTACCAACAAACTCTTAAATACGGTCAAATCACTCTGACAAATGACCATCACGTTTTGAAACAATTAGTAAAACTCATTTTAGTTTAGATAAGACAACCTGTCTTGAGAGAACATATTTAAGTGACACTTGATGTGGTCTTGCAAGAATGGTTTGACTGTATATGTGTTTAGGGTAGAATATGAAAGCTTCAGATTTGCTGTGGTATTGGTAACCCTAACTTATAACCAGTGATTGATATATCAGCAGTTTTACATCAGAATGAGTTAGTGTTATGATAGATATCACTTGTGCAACTCTTAACATCTTACTGACATTGTTGTCTGCACCCATATCATCATCAATCAAAGGTACATTGGTATCAACATTCCCCTTCTGCAATATATATATATATATATATATATATATATATATATATATATATATATATATATATATATATATATATATACACACACACACACACACACACACACACACACATATATATATATATATATATATATATATATATATATATATATATATATATATACACACACACATGTATATATAAAACAAAGACTGTAAAATTTATATCTGTATGACTGCCCTTTTGTAAGATTTTCTAACATTTTAAATGGTGTATCAGAAATATACAACATTGTATAAAATTATTTATTTCTCTTCATTGAATTGAAGAATACTGATGTCATTAATTTGTGACACATTAGATTTATATTGTGACTTATATACCTCCTGTTAAGCAGTATATGGTTTATATACCGTCTTCAGGTGTCCAGCCTCAGCCAATGAGTATGTCAAATTATAGCAGGAGTACAGATATATATATACCGGTATATAGTAATTGTATCGGGTATATTATGTTACAGTATTATATAAAGCTAGGAATGAATTAAGATGCTAATTATTTTGCAAGTAATGATTGCATGTGTATATTTTGAGAGATGCTTATTTTTGTGTATAATCTAGTCATGGCTGTGTCTTTATTTGCAATGCATTGCTTTCATGTGCACTCATGTTATGTTTGTCTTTGTGTGTGTGCGTGTGTTTCATGTAACTATTTTTAATACAGGACTGCAGTTCCAGACGAAGCTTTAAATTTCAATTTCTACAACAGTTTACAGTTTGATATGCATACAGGACACACTCGACCTAGCTCAGGTACACTTGTGCACTATTACTAACAACTTCAAGCATACATCTTACTAACCCTAAGATTACTCTCTTGTCAAACTGCAAAAGATCTACTCATTCTCCATCACCTTCCTCTGCCTCTTAATCTTCCATATTTTCAATATTTTTTTAATTTCCTATATTGTTGTCTCTTCATTATTGTTTAAGTAAAACACTTTATACATTTGTTTTTATATATTTTGGCAAAAATAGTAAGGAAACATGATTTTCTATATCACAATTAAATTGTCATCTTGTAATGGATACAAGACATTTTTTATAAATTGGTTTATTATAGCTATCTTAGAAAGCAAAGATTGCTTTGTTCCATTAATTTGTTTGGAAAAGGTTGTTTTTGTGTGAGAAATAAATGAAGGCATCCATGATTACTGATAATATTTAATTTGTTATCATTTGTCTTGAGATACACATGTGACAACCATTTATCATCTTCCTTAACAATTATGAATATTACCTTGACAACCATCTCAAAGATGCATTTTACCGGAACACATGATTGACAAGTATACCTTGGTTGTTTTTCAAGCATCTATAAAACTATATCTGAAATACTAAATGAGAAAGAAACATAACAAGAACAACAACAACAAGATAAAATTTATGATCATTTTTCATACAGAAAACCTAATGTCTTATTGATTTTTGCTTCAAACATTTTGTTGTGACTTTTGAAAAATAGGAATTTTGATATTTGGACAAAGTATTAAAATCATCATTTGTAATTTCTGCTTAGAATCAAATAAAAATTGACTTAATATTTGTCAGGTATTACATAATACAAACATATAAATCTATCAGTCTGCTTATACAGACAACCAATATAGCATTATTAGCTGATCTTTAGTCAAACAAAGAGACCACAAATATTATTTGCATTTAGATATCACCATGCTCACAGTTTACAGACATCTGAAGGTTCTGTTGTATTATCATTAGTCATGTAAATTCTTTATACCAGGTATTAGAACTTTTGATTTTTTGAGTTTATTGCTCTTAACATTTTGTCATACTGAAATGTAAAAGGCCAGTTTTTGGTACTCTTACTGTGTGTATATGTGGAAATATGAGGCTGATTATCTTTATGTATGGAAGTCACGGAGAAGTCCTCTTAAAATGCCATTTTTATAGTGATGTTGAACCAGAAAAAAGTCTTATCTATGTATTTCAGTAAAATGTTCACAGGTTCCTTTGTTTTGTCAGAAATTCTTCATTTAACTTAACTGACATGATAATTAATGGATTCCTTTCTCCGAGTTTATTACTGGCAATGTTTATTTATTTATCTGTTCTACAGAATGATGATAAAACTTTAACAAATTGTAAGAATGTTACAAGATACTGTAGCTAGTATATTTGTTGCTTGCTATTTATAAGTGTATACGTATTTTACACTGACAAGCTTTTAATTATTGTCGCCATTTTGTTATACATCTTTGTCTCTCACACAGCTGCAGACAAAATAGCAATGTTATTTTTGTAATTTCTGTGCTCAGTATATCAAGTTGTAATGATCACAAAATCTGACTGAAAAACTAAACTCTGAATTTGTTTCTTTGTTTTCTTGTCTTGTCAAAAACATATTAATTATCAAATGCAAGACAGAAAACATCACACCCAAATATTTCATGTAACTAGTATAACCCTTTCCTCAGTGTCTGTAATAATTTTTGAATTGACAGGTAGACACTTAAACTTGGTTACATGTAAGTGATGGCAAAACTTGAATGATCTTGTACATGATCTGAGAATTCTTTCACTTGGAATGTTCCTGTATTATGATCTAAGAGTTCCTTCATTTGGAATGTTCCTGTATCATGATCTGAGAGTACATTCACTTAGGATGTTTATGTAGGATGATCTGAGAGTTCATTCACTTGGAATGTTCCCGTATCATGTTCGGAGAGTACATTCACATGGAATGTTCCTGTATTATGATCTGAGAGTACATTCACTTAAAATGTTCCTATATCATGATCTGAGAGTACATTCACTTAGGATGTTCATGTAGGATGATTTAGTAGTACATTCACTTGCACTTAGAATGTTCCTGTATCATGATCTGAGAGTACATTCAATTTGAATGCTCTTGTACATGATCTGAGAGTACATTCACATGGAATGTTGATGTAGGTTGCCCTGAGAGTACATTCAATTGGAATGTTCATGTATCATGATACGAGAGTACATTCACTTTGAATGTTCCTGTACATAGTCTGAGAGTACATTCACTTGGAATGTTCCTGTACATAATCTGAGAGTACATTCACTTGGAATGTTCCTGTACATGATCTGAGAGTACATTCACTTGGAATGTTCCTGTACATAATCTGAGAGTACATTCACTTGGAATGTTCCTGTACATGATCTGAGAGTACACATTCACTTGGAATGTTCTGTACTTGAGAGTACATTCACTTGGAATGTTCCTGTACATGATCTGAGAGTACATTCACTTGGAATGTTCCTGTACATAGTCTGAGAGTACATTCACTTGGAATGTTCCTGTACATAATCTGAGAGAACATTCACTTGGAATGTTCCTGTACATGATCTGAGAGTACATTCACTTGGAATGTTCCTGTACATAATCTGAGGTACATTCACTTGGAATGTTCCTGTACATAATCTGAGAGTACATTCACTTGGAATGTTCCTGTACATGATCTGAGAGTACATTCACTTGGAATGTTCCTGTACATAGTCTGAGAGTACATTCACTTGGAATGTTCCTGTACATAATCTGAGAGAACATTCACTTGGAATGTTCCTGTACATGATCTGAGAGTACATTCACTTGGAATGTTCCTGTACATGATCTGAAAGTACATTCACTTGGAATGTCCATGTATCATTGTCTGAGAATACATTTACTTGGAATGTCCATGTAGGATGATCTGAGAGTACATTTAATTGGAATGTTGATGTATCATGATCTGAGAGCATTCACTTGGAATATACTACTGTTGTCATGTTAACTGAAAGTTTTGCACTATGTAAATGTTTGTGAGAAATTCACAATATAAACAAGATACCCAACTTACAATCAAAAGAGTAAATGAAATGTCTAAATTATTTTGTATCATTTGAATAAGTAAATTCAAATTTGTTGCATTTAAACATAATACACTGAAAGTGAAACAAGCTTTAAGTCTTTAAAATGAATCAGAAATATGGGTTTGATTTATAATTTAATATTTTGATAAACACTAAAGATAAAATTTCTAATAATTATGAAAAAATGAATGAAGTGTTAAGTAGTATAAACCGAGTTTGAAATTTAACTTTATTTTATTGTATGTTTATATTTATTGTTCAGAAATTTGTCTTTTCACTTTCTATGACATCAAAACTTTCTTATACAATTGCAGGATGGTAACCACGCAGCCTCTGGAAGAAATTCTGGACCAGTATTTCAAACTGTGATGATAACTTCTAACATTCCAGCATGACCATAAACATTTATGTGTTGAAGAGTATAATTGTTACTTGGTCATGTGGAGTAACTCCTGTCTCAATATTTTTTTTCCAAAAAAGGGTCTCATGATTTTGAACAGTATAATTAAGGCATGTTTGTTGTTTATAACAAATGGTCTCAAAGCCGTCAGAAAGATTTTAAATAAAAGTAGAATACAAAACATAGGTGATAGGAAAACTTGCCATATTTTGTTATGTAGTTTAAAAGTTTAGATGTGGATAGATTTCCAATGTTAATGTATTAAATTTGAATAAAAAATAAGGTCATTCTTTATGATTTTATTATCAAAGTTGAACAATCGTTAGGTCACTTTAACGTCATAGGGATATTTATCAAAGTTTATATTCTGTATATATATTCAGTATATAATTTAACTGCCATATTAGAGCTTATTGCAGCTGGGCAATATAGTGTATGTATTTGTCTTGTTGATTTATATAAATTTTAAGGCTTGGGATAAAATATTGTGTTATCTAGCTTACCACTGGGAATATCTAGTTTCTGTTTTGGTGCTGAAAGGTATGAGCCTGGAAGTGTGTCTAAGGTTTAAGGTCTGAATCTCTTTATATTTGCGATGTTGTTCATAACAGTTGCTAGACTCTGACTTTTCTGAAATAAAATTTTGTGGAAGTTTTAGCAAGTAGCAACTATATTATATTGTCCTAAATGATTAATAGTCTCCAAGGTGATATTATAGATAGTTGGCAAATCCATAAAAACAATCACAATAAATTTGTGTTACTCAAAGTTGAGAACTTTTTCTATTGACTATACAAGTGTGGTGTAGAGAATTAGCAGTCGCAACTATTTCCTCTCACTGGCACATTCTCAAATAGACAAATAGAATATTTATATATAACCACACCAGGGCTGTTACTGTTTATTTATTTTGTTATTTTTGTGTTTTTTATGCATGTGTCATTCCGTCCATAATTATCACTTGCCGTCCATGATGGTAACACAGAGTGTGTCTGTAGAGCTATGTATAACATTCCTGTTATAAGTATTTCAAATATTTATATATTTTGGAGTTTCAATGTTATTCTTTATAATTGTATCAGTGTTAAAACAAGATGAGATATTAGGTACTTGTCATATCATATCATTCATACACACACACACACACACACACACACACACAAACACACACACACACACACACACACAATGTCTGCTTCATTCAAAATCATTTACTGTGACCAAAGATTTTTCAGATTTTTGCATGATGGACTCCAGATTAACCCTGATCATAATTGGTGTACCACCATACACTGTTGTTGTTGAGCATCAACCTTAATTATCCTTGTTTACAGTAATGTTCAGTGACATATCATGATTTAGCAGATTACACACAGTGGCCTCAGAAACCACATACAAATTCTACTTATAACTTCATTAATAGTTTCACATTCCATTGATTTTCTTCTTTTTTCATTCAGTTCTCACCACTTTGGATAGATCAATGTTGTTATGAAAACTCCCATGGATTCACCATTTTAGTATTTTATATGCTTTTAAAAGTTGCACAAGATTTTATTTCTTTAGTATTGTAAAAAGTACACAGTCAATGTAGGTTACCAAAAACTTCGTGAAATTCATACAATTAGCAAATATTGTGTCTGCTTATTTAAATATATGTACATGTAAATTGAGTTATGTCTTTTTTGTTTGTGTATGAAATTTTTGTTTAAAATTCATTGTTTGAAAGTGTAAATTTTTACGTCACATGGAGTAATTTTTATTTTTATAATCAGGCAATATATGAGTTATGAAAATGACAGATAATGTGTAGTTCCTTTTATTCTTTTTATAGAATCAGTTTGGTTTTTACATCTTTTTAATTTTGTTTATATAAATAGTGATGAACCTATTTTTTGTAATTTATTTTGTATACAGTATTTGAATCAAATTGTTGGTGTTTTAAGAGGTCGTTTTATATGATTATTTATGTATAAACTTCCTGATGCATAAAGATCAAACTAACTGTGACTGTAATTATTGTAAACTTATCATCGAAATTTAGGAGATAATTTCACTTTCCAGAGAACTGTTTTCAATGTTATTCATTGATCCTGATTGTTATATCTTAAAAGGCATTGAACCATGTCACATTGATAAAACATCACATTCCATTTATTTTATGTTCAGTATAACAATTTTTGTAATTTTACACACAGTAATATTTTCCTTACAAATTTCAGGCTTTTCTATTCTATTCTTTTTCCAAATCAGATATGTAATGTAAGTGACATGTTTTTGATGAGTCATTTATGTTAAGTGATAGACACATCTCATTTATGTTCCACGTAAATGGAAAGGTCAATCGGTAAAAACAAAACTTCGAGAAACATTTGTAGCATAAGTATTTAATTTTTTCGTGCAAGTTATGTTTGAGTTTTGTCTCTAGGAAATAAAATAATTTTAGCATGCAATTTCCAAAGGAATTACACTAGAAATTCTATTTGTGGATTTTTATTCTGCTCTTTCCATCCAGTAATTCATAAACCTTTAAAAACAATGGACTCTTCTGTATATGGATGATTTAGGGTAGTCAGAATGTTTTTTTAGGGTGAATGAGTTGACTAAATTTCAACTTTTTCTCTGAAACCACTGTAGGGATTTTGATGGAACTTTACAGGAATGTGTTTTACTTGTAAACAGTTAAAGAAATGCTCTGAAATTTAATCTTTAAGAATTCTTCATAAATGTTTTAAGGCTGCAAAAAGGAATGGGGTTGAGGCATTTATTCACAATGTCAATTTCTTTGAAACTCCAGAAGGAATTTTGACGAAACTTTACAGAAAGCAAGTACACAGGATCCACTGCTCTATCAAGTTTGTGTTTTGTTTTGTTATTTTTTTTGCCAGATTGATACTAGAATGGATCCAGGGTGGGACAAAATAGGTCACAGAGTGTATCCCTCTTTGAAAGTCTTCTCCTCCAGAAGGGTTGTATGAATTGAAAAACTTCATTTTTTTTTGTAGAAATTGGAAAATTGGAAAATTAATTATTGATGTTTATGACATCTTTTAAGGCTTTGTCATTTTCTTTTTTTTGTAAGATTTTCCTGTTTTTAATTATGATGCATTCATTTTAAGTGTTTTACTTGAGGAAAGCAATGCTTTTGTGAGTGAATTTTGCTGAAATATAATTTTTAGCAATTGCTATGGTCCTATACCCGTCATCTTTTGTCCAATGATTTTTCCAATTTAACAATTTCTTCTTAAGAACTACGAGACAGAAAACTTTGTAATAGAAAGGGGCTTTAATTTTGCAAATAAAAGGGGGCTAGTATCCCTAAGTGCTCCACAAAAGGTAAAACATTGGTACATCTCATGAATCAAAGATCAGATTTCTTTCAGATTTGGTAAACGTTATTGTTAAGTCAGTATCTACAAATTTTGTAAATGAAGGTGACATTTGTTCATGAATGAAGCTTAAGCGGACCCTTCAAATAACATGGTATATATTCTTACAAATGGCTGATATGAAAAGTGTTAGGAATCATCCAGAGATCATGGTGACCATTTCAAGGTCAACTACAAGTGTTTTTTTTCTGGACCAAGGGACACATGAGATGGATTTAGAGTTTGGTAAAATAGCATATGAAAGACCCTTTCTTTGGCATTCACCTTTAGACTCCATGCTCGTAACAGATTATATGTAAGACTGTCAAATGTCTTGTGTTTAACCTACATATTTTTCTTGGCCTTTTTCACATTTGTTGATGGGGCTCAGGTGAGCGGTTTAGGCTTACTTGGACTGTTGTTTAATGCAAAATGGATAATTAAAGGATGACCTGTAGCCATAACTTCATATCAAATCTGGAAGTGTGTCAAATTGGTTATTTTTCTGTATAAATCTATCTACCTGATTAATTATGTACAATATGATCTGTGATATTTATATTGTGAAGTTCTGTTAATGTGAATTAGTATATTTAGTCACACAAAGCCATTTTTTCTGACATGTTGTATTGCTTTCTATGCAAAATTGTATGTATGATTTCAATTTCAGTGACAAATAAATAGTAAAGTTTTGGTATTTATTAGCTAATTGGAATGGATTTATCATGTCTGACCTTGTCAAGTCTGCAAATCGTATTGTTTTTGTATAGAAAATAATAACGACTTTTATGTTGGGATTTAATGTTTTGTCATTTGCATCTCTTACTATATTCAAATGTTTGACGTTTTTGTAGACATTTAAACATGTAAGACAAATAGAATATGTATCCATTTATCATATAATTCATGTAGGTCAACTTAGTTATAAATAATGGACATTCAGTGTAGAAACCCAATAAATAGATTGAAAACACACATATATACATATTACAAACACAACTATATGCATTTGTCTCTTTGGTTACATTTTGATCTCTGAATTTAGGTTAATCTGAGAAAACAAATTTTGCATGTAATTAAAGAAGATTCAATGTGTTTTTGTCTGATAAGTAATGTTAGTGTTTATGTGGAATCCTAACAGAGTTTTATTGATCATTGCAATGCAGTGTGTGACTGAGGACTGATATGTAGTTTGTTTAATTAAATATCGGTGTTTTCACTGCAGTGCATTTGAATTTTCCAAACTAAATTCTCAGTGCCATGTCTGTAACTACAAATAGTGAATAAATGTTCTGACAAATTTGTTTTTAACATTACTATATTCCAACACTTTTATGAAAATATTCATTTTTGTGAATGGTAAGTGCTTTGATTAGATCTGTCTTGTGAAGTTTAAAATGTAGGATCATTTTACACATCAGATGAAAATGCAAACATAATGTGGAGATTTGTTGAAACTTGTTTTGTGAAATGTCTAGAGAAGTTTTAGACTTGAAATTAATAACTGCGGTTTCTTTTGTTTCTTCTAAAAACGATCATGACTGAATTGAATCTGTATGTCATATTCATGCCAAGAGAAAACATATTGCATAATAAAGATGGAAGTAAGAATTTCGTGTTTATTTTTTTCCAAGCAAAACATGTCCGCTTGTAAGGTTATCCGAGTCACTCAAATGACCGATTGAGTTCTGTTGTCATTTGTCATTGCCGTCCAGGAGACATGCATAAACATTTGATTATTTCAATATTCTTTTTAAATTTACTGTATCGTCAGGCCAATGGTAATAAAATTATGAATTTCATGGCCTTTGGATTGGGAGTTCTATTGATAGGGAACTCAGTTGTCCAATAAGGCTTTTCGGCCTCTTATTATTGTGGAAAGTTTCCTTTCATATTGCTACTTCAGGACCTCTGGATTGGGAGTTCTTTTCGTAGGGAAATCAGTTGACCATTAAAGCTATTTGGGTTAATGTTATTGTGAAAACTTTCCTTTTACATTGCTACATAAGAGTGGCATTATAATTGGTTGCCTAGAATTTTTATAATGACACATTTCAGGATGACTTAAAGTTCATTCAAAGCTATTCGTTGTGATACTTCATAAATACTAAGTCTGTTTCCCTTGATGCATCACAGTCTAAGTTGAAACTAAGTCTTAAATATTTGTTTGTGGATAATATTAGTTCTTTGGTATTGATAGAATCCCCAGACGCACTCAATATGACAAACGTTTGTTTGGATTAATGGAACCTAAGGTTATATAATTATGCAGCTCACGATATAGTACAAACGTTCGTTGGGATTAATGGAACCTAAGGTTATATAATTGTGCAGCTCACGATATGGTACAAACGTTCGTTGGGATTAATGGAACCTAAGGTTATATAATTGTGCAGCTCACGATATAGTACAAACGTTCGTTGGGATTAATGGAACCTAAGGTTATATAATTGTGCAGCTCACGATATGGTACAAACGTTCGTTGGGATTAATGGAACCTAAGGTTATATAATTGTGCAGCTCACGATATAGTACAAACGTTCGTTGGGATTAATGAAACCTAAGGTTATATAATTGTGCAGCTCACGATATAGTTCTGGTCAGTAACGATGGAAGAAATAGTGATTTTCAAGAATTAACTATTAAATATTCATATAAAACCTAACATCTCTGTAAATTCTTGACACGCCGTTTGAGAACTGAGAAAATAGTTTATCAGTGGTTTTAATAGTTGTTTAAAAAATGTGTTGCCAAAAAATGAGATGAACAGAAAATAAAGATTAGAGCTAAAGTAGTATGCAGGAATGAGCTTTCAACACTTGTAGTAGAGTCCAGACCAAAATGATTCGCTAGTCTCGATGTAGACGGGTTTTATAACTACCGTCATTCCAGATAATTTTACATGACCAAACAACGTAAAAATAAACATTCCGCCCCTTACTTTCCATAGGACCAGTAGTTACGTATATGTCTTACAGCAATAACGGAATGATGAACTCTGATAATGTAGAAGCATTAGCAGGAAGGGAAGAAGAGTTGACAGTTTTACCAAATTGTACATTATTGTTGTTTTTTTTTCTTATGCTGTCAGTATCTTGGTAAGGAGTAAAAGATAAAGGCTTAGTCAAACATTTGCTTGACCCTGCTATGTAACTGTTTATATATGGCGTTTTGTGAAGTTTAAGTATCCAATATGAAAATGGACTACGGTAGCTCAAAATTAATATCGGAGTTGGGTACATAAAAAAGTAAAATACTGATACTTGGTCTTGAAGGAGGGCAAACATGCGTATGTAGGGTTACTTGAATTCGTATAAACTCTAGTTCTTCTAATATACAACAACTAATGTGCCTTACAAAATATAATGCAGAAGATATAATAATAAAATATTTCTGATGCAATAGTAATTGTGTAGCTAAATGGAATGCAAAGCATGGTTTTCATTTTAAAATGTATCAAAATACAGGACTGAACCTTTTTGGCTAAGAAAATTATAAATTTTTAAGGCATCAATACTTTTATTTGTAAATTTAAGTTAAAAATACGCTTATGCTCAGAGCAGTCAGCGTTACGACGCGCAAATTTGAACAATTTGTGATGGACAATGTCTACTGTAACAGAGGTCAGTGTGTATTGTAGTGCTGAAGAATCAGTTTGGGGTTTATTATTGCGTTTTGAAAAAGTTCACTCAGAAGTCCCAAAGAAATAGAATAAGACCTGCTGCGAACATGACGCAGAACCATTTTTTCCTAACGTAAAATAAATGAGAAGAAAAAGTATATTAGGCCTATTGCATGACCGATTTTCACGAACTTCCGCTTTCTTCTTCCGTTAGTATCAAAAAGTCCTATCAGATTAATATTACTACATTGTGGACTTGATAAATTTCCTACACTCTGAATATTGTCATTACATCTAAAGTGTGTGCTGTGCCAAGCTGTGTAATTCGGTATTACGTTGTATACGGAAAGGGGGTGCTCAAGGTAGGATTACTGGCCCGGTGGTATTATCTGGTCAGTTTTACGCACCTTCATGGTAAAAACGGAATGATCACTCGAGTTGAGGTGTCTATAGAATATTTGAGTACCCCCATCATTGATATCGAATCGATGACCAAAAGTTTACTTTTTTCCAATCTAATTCCAGAGGTTGAAAGTAGGAGGAACGTTATTTTCACATCAATGATTTGCAATAACAGTAAGGATTTTATGTCATTTAGAAAAATCTGCAATCTGATACGTAATCGATGAACCAACTAGCAGATATCCGCCGATACACGGTATATATCACATGACATTGTATGTAATTCGCATTGACATTGATTTGTACATTTTACTTTTTTCAAAGAAGGAACAATTACTAGTCACTTTACCGAAGCTTAAATGATTTTGCTTACTGGAACGGTAAATCTGAATACTTCCACAAATATTCTGTCAATCTCACCATGGCATTGATGTTCACAATTACAGGCATTTCCTGATTACTTTTCCAGTTAATTGCCCTTGCTTAGAGATTACTGTGAAAATAGATTAACAATAACTATTTGTTGTTACGTAGATTTGTATGTTGATAATACTTTGTCACAAGTGATTTCTCAACTTATTGTTTCTATTCTTAAGTTTTCATTTAGCTGCAGATAAAAATAACGTGTTTGGATCACAGAACTTTTATTTATACAACAATTACCTTGCAAACCTTTATCTTTGTGAATAAAATATAAACATTTGCTTTTTTTCAGATTCCATATTTGATCGGTAAATTGAATCCCCACGAAGAAATGTGAGTGTAAAATTAACACAATTTAATAGCAGGGTGGTAAAATCAACATTTAATAATTCACTTGCATTTTGTTCGATCAATAGCCATATCATTAGATTAACTCTCAATTTTCTTTACAAATCATTGTACTGAGTATGATATAATTAGATAGAACTCTCGACATGCTATACAAACTGTTGTCCGGAATATATTGATATCATTAGATATAATAGTAACTCAATATTTTCTACTTCCATACAGTCAGAGAAGTTGGCGCTAAATGAAATTCAACTAAAACAGGTTCATGACGTCACAGCAGTGCAATATGATAAATTATCCGCTTTACAATGCAATTTCATTTTAAACGGTAGAACACGTGACCGTATCTGGACAAATGAAAATGTAAAACGAAATCAAAAATGTAATATCATTAGTTATCTATGTTGTCATACGGGTAATACTGCCTCATATCACATGCCGCAATTCACTGCTTCCCCGTGATATGAAATCGTATCACTCATATGATAACGACTTTGTCACCTTTCTGAGCATTCAAAAGAAAATTATAGATGCATGCCTCATGTTTAGTTCCAGTAACGTTATTTAACTCTTCCACTGCCACAGACAAACCCAAATAAGAAAATATATACCACCTGATCAGGGACATGAGGTTAGGATTGACCAATGAAAGCAATAATATTTATTCAGAAAAGTAACAACATTAGATATAAACCTTAATATTTTATACAAAATGTTGTCCTGAGTGAATAATGATATCATTATTTAGAACTCAATATTATACGCAAACTGTTTACCTAATATTGATATCATTATATATTTCACATGTTCTATAGGCCTACAAATCGACGTCTGTTTATATTGTTAGATGTAGCTTATCAATATTCTATACAAATAGTTGTCCCGAATGTTGATATCAGTTTTATAACGTAAAAAAGCCCTTTTCTATTTTGTTTTATTAAAAAGTCGATATAGCACTTGTCTATCTGAATTATGCATAGAACAATTAATTCTCTTCCGTATCATTTGTGTACTTGACACAGTAAATTGTTAAATATTAATGTAGGTAAATGATGTAGATGTGATGGGCATTTTATGGTACATACAACCAGGGTACAGGTACAGCGTACAACAGTCTTGAACACTACCTAAAACACATTTTTGAGAGGCAGAAATGAGGTTTCTGTATGTAGTGACATAGTAGGTGATTACAAACTCAATGTCTGATTTGTGAAGCAGAAATGAGGGTTTTGTGCGTAGTGATGTGGTAGAGTAAAAACTCAATGCCTGATTTGTGAAGCAGAAATGAGGGTTTTGTGCGTAGTGATGTGGTAGAGTAAAAACTCAATGCCTGATTTGTGAAGCAGAAATGAGGGTTTTGTGCGTAGTGATGTGGTAGAGTAAAAACTCAATGCCTGATTTGTGAAGCAGAAATGAGGGTTTTGTGCGTAGTGATGTGGTAGAGTAAAAACTCAATGTCTGATTTGTGAAGCAGAAATGAGGGTTTTGTTGCCTGATTTAGAGAAGTCTGATTTGTGAAGAAATGAGGGTTTTGTGCGTAGTGATGTGGTAGAGTAAAAACTCAATGCCTGATTTGTGAAGCAGAAATGAGGGTTTTGTGCGTAGTGATTTGTCAATGTCTGATTTGTGAAGCAGAAATGAGGGTTTTGTTCGTAGTGATGTGATAGAGTAAAAACTCAATGTCTGATTTGTGAAGCAGAAATGAGGGTTTTGTTCGTTTGTGGTAGAGCGTCAATGCCTGATTTGTGAGGGTTTTGTGCGTAGTGATGTGGTAAAAAACTCAATGCCTGATTTGTGAAGCAGAAAATGAGGGTTAGTTGTGGTGTAAAAACTCAATGCCTGATTTGTGAAGCAGAAATGAGGGTGCGTAGATGTGGTAGAGTAAAACTCAATGCCTGATTTGTGAAGCAGAAATGAGGGTTTTGTGCGTAGTGATGTGGTAGAGTAAAAACTCAATGCCTGATTTGTGAAGCAAAAATGAGGGTTTTGTGCGTAGTGATGTGTAGAGTCAATGTGATTTGTGAAGCAGAAATGAGGGTTTTGGTTCGTAGATGTGATAGAGTAAAAAACAATGTCTGATTTGTGAAGCAGAAATGAGGGTTTTGTGCGAGTGATGTGGCAGAGTAAAAACTGATGCCTGATTTGTGAAGCAGTGAGCGTAGTGATGTGGTAGAGTAAAAACTCAATGCCTGATTTGTGAAGCAGAAATGAGGGTTTTGTGCGTAGTGATGTGGTAGAGTAAAAACTCAATGTCTGATTTGTGAAGCAGAAATGAGGGTTGATGTTGGTGAGAGTAAAAACTCAATGTCTGATTTGTGAAGCAGAAATGAGGGTTTTGTGCGTGCGTAAAAACTCAATGCCTGATTTGTGAAGCAGAAATGAGGGTTTTTGCGTAGTGATGTGGTAGAGTAAAAACTCAATGTCTGATTTGTGAAGCAGAAATGAGGGTTTTGTGCGTAGTGATGTGGTAGAGTAAAAACTCAATGTCTGATTTGTTGGGCGATGACACTATCTTCTGTACAAATAAGTAGAGGTGAATATCTTTAGTAAATCAAAAGGTAATAACATTTATCTGAATGACAAAATAGGTAAAAAGTAACTAAAAGTAACAATAGCATCTATATTTGGAGGAATAAATTCCAAACTTTTTATCACCCTTCTTCACATTTTACAATTTTCACATTATAAATCTCAGATACCAAAGTATAAATTTTCAGGATTTCCAGGATACGTATAAAGATCTGGTGAATATTGGAAACACATGGACATATAGAAATCCAGAGATGGGATCAGGTGACATGAAGGAGTAAGCATCCGCTGCTGACCGGTCACACGTGCCACGAGTCCACAGTCAAATTCAAATGATATAAGTGAGGAATTATTTCATTGACAGATATGGTAACATTCATTATATCTGTCAAATCATAAATTGATTTTGACAGAAAGTATATTATTTAGCTTTAGCAGAACAATGTTAACGAAAGGTTCTACTGGTATTGAAAATAAAATGACACCAAAGATGAAATATAAAATTCAGTATTAAAAGGAATATTAGCTTCGTTTTGTTTGTTTGTTTTGTTTCTTTTCTTACTATTTAGAGTGGTATACAATAGCAAAAAGATATACACAAACATACAAAGTCTTAAATTCCTGTATATTTTGTGAAAATTGCTTGAGAAACCCAGTTTGGCACTTTTAAATTTGCAATTGATAAACTCAGCCGTACTATTTGTATATGACTGTTGTTGTATTGTTGTTTAACGCCCCACTCAAGAATATTTCACTCACATGGAGTCGTCACCAAATGCCAGCGGAGGGCTTCAAATTTTGGTTTATGCTCGGCACTTACGGCCATTGAGCAGTGAGAGTTCTTTAACGTGCCGACACCTGCTGTGACATGGGACCTCAGTTGTTACTGTCTCATCCGTATTTATATATGAATACCACACTGGGTCTTTATTTCTTAAAATATATAGGAATATAAGATATTTTACACCTGTGTATAGCTCTTATTTGATATCGTACATCTAGTATACAAGTAGTGAAAGTAGAAAAAATCCAAATAATTGTTTTTGGTAAATACAGCTAATGTCCCTTTAATATCACATTTATTGAGTACAATTATAATTCTATTTTATATACTTTTTATTTTAAAACAGATAATGATCCATTAAAAGCATGCTCAATATCTATGTAATTTAGCCTATATAACAATCAACTTCAAAGCTATTCATTACGTTCATTGATTCTAAACAAATTTTATATAACAACTCATTGCTTATAGAAGTAGGACATTAAACAATAGTTTTGAAATAACTTTTGTTTTGTTTTGCTTTCAAGGCAACATTAGAAGAATATAAAAGAATAAACAAACATATAAAAACAAACCAAACTCAAAATAAAGTAAACTGACGTCCTTCAAGGCAGAGAGATATTACGGGATAATTGTATGGACCTTATCACGTTGTACTTGGTCCTGTTTCCACTTCTATTATCATGAAAACATTTTCAGCAAATCAGATAAATATTCACGCGATAATTTTTCATTTTTTACAAGAAAATTAATGAGCAAATAGGATTGGTTGTATTAACCATTTTATCAGTACTGTTTTGTTGCTGAAGAAACACATAAATAGTCATGCGTCATTAAATAAACTCAATAATCAGGAACAAGGGCGGGATTGTCTGATAACTTAAACGCATTTTTGTTGGATGAAAGCAAACAGATTTAAGCAGGAAATGTTGCCATGACAAAATGTTAATCAATGTATTGGTTTTGCATTTCATTATTTAACTCCAAGAGATTTTAGGAATAGAATACAGGGCACATTATTCTGATGTTCAAACATTTCAATTTCACGGATGTATGTTACACAACGTATCATAACGTCTACCTGTAATTTGAATTAATTTAAAATCATTTGTCCCGGCATCTCCAATGGTTATTCCGAAGGAAGAACAAAAGGATAGTATTAATGGTTTGATAAATAATGACGCTTCAGTATCCGTCAACAACGAAAAAGAGCGAAAAACCAAAAATGATACAGGACCGTCACAGCATAAAAAAGGACCAAAGGCAAATAACGACAATGTATCATCTCATAAAAGGAGAGGTAATGGTGGTAGTTATTCGGCGAGTAAGAAAGAAAGAGAAAAGAAAATTTCCGTCGGAAAATCGGTGGCCGCTTCTAAAATGAATACAGAGATACAAGAACATGCAAAAATTCAATCAACTAAAAATATGCAATCAAATTTCATTGACACAAAAAATGCGAATCTATCACCATCCTCTACAGCAACAACAACATCAACCACAACACCAATTACTACTTCAATGTCCAATGTTCCTCCACCAGCCGAGAACAAGTCTGTAGAGAGTAACAGCACAAAAATCGAAGATAAAAACATTTCCGGAATTCCTACGATGTCTCGGAATAACTCTGTTGACAAAAATTTATATCGTCTGCAACGACGTAATTCAAAGTCAACTTTATTAAAATCGACTCCTCATGCAGAAAGTAAAGGGAAACTATTGAACATTAAGAAATCGTGGCAGAAATTAAAAGCTGCGAAAATTGTAGCCGGAACATCACATGTGGAAGCACCCAATTCTAATTCAGTAGATCAATCTTTAACAAATACGGACAATAACACTACAGATAATGCTGAGAAGACCTCAAAACCAGTAACAGAGCAAAATTCCAAAAATGACACGGGAAAAAGCGAACAAACAGAAAATTCCACTGCAGTGCAAAACGAAAAGGTTGCACTCGGCTTACCGCATGCGGCTTCAGCAAAAAAGGAGCATGCAGGTACAGATCCGGAAAACGATAAGATTGCTCTCCTACCACGAGATTCCACCCAGTTATCCCTTGATGCCTCGTCACAAATATCATTTGATCCTGTCATTCAAGCAACAGCAATACGGTACCAACAGGAGGAAAAACCGAAATCTGTAATATCAAATAATGACTCGTGGATAAGATCCGCTATACCCTTTCTTCCTATAGGATTATCCATTGTATGTCTGATTATGAATATACTGATTCCCGGCTCAGGTAAGAAACCGAGGTAATTCTGTTTGTCCTTTCTGTTGTTTTACACCTATCTCAGATTTTTTGTATTCAGTATAATGTTGGCGGCCAGTTTAGTTTGGAGAGGAAAACCTATTATAATGTGCACGGGTATAAACCTAAAAACCAAATTACTTTCAAAATATGAAAATAAGATTTATAGACTGAGAAAAGTTTTCAAATTCAAGATTAGATGATACAGAATATCTACTCATATTTATAGATTTAAATTGTAAAATAAGAAAAGTGAAGAAGTTAGACTGTATAATCATTTCATATATATAATGTACGTCTCATGAACATATAAGCATGTTGATGGCTCTCTCGTGAAAGTGAGTCTTACTTCTAAACGAAACATAGATATGACATTAATTGAAAATATGTAGGACGATAATAAAAGGAATTGTCGTCATGAAATGTAAAATAAGATTGAAGATATAAAAAAAACTGTCGTCACGAAATGTAAAATAAGATTGAAGATATAGAAAAAACTGTCGTCACGAAATGTAAAATAAGATTGAAGATATAGAAAAAACTGTCGTCACGAAATGTAAAATAAGATTAAAGATATAGAAAAAACTGTCGTCACGAAATGTAAAATAAGATTGAAGATATAGAAAATACTGTCGTCACGAAATGTAAAATAAGATTGAAGATATAGAAAATACTGACGTCATGAAATGTAAAATAAGATTGAAGATATAGAAAAAACTGTCGTCATGAACTGTAAAATATAAATGACGACATTAGAAAAACTGTCGTCATGAAATGTAAAATAAGATTGAAGATATAGAAAAAACTATCGTCATGAAATGTAAAATAAGATTGAAGATATAGAAAAACTGTTGTCATGAAATGTAAAATAAGATTGAAGATAGAGAAAAAACTGTCGTCATGAAATGTAAAATAAGATTGAAGATATGGAAAAAAAATGTCGTCACGAAATGTAAAATAAGATTGAAGATATAGAAAAAACTGTCGTCATGAAATGTAAAATAAGAAAATATAAAAAATTTCAGATACCAAAGTATAAATCAATAGAATGTCCAGGACATATGTTAAAAACTGTCGTCACTAAATGTAAAATAAGAAAAACGGTCTTAAAAAACTGTCGTCACGAAATGTAAAATGAGGATGACGATATTTTCAAATATGTTATTATTATACAGACCGTCAATATTGCAATACGATAAACAATATCCATAATATGATATTTTATGATATTGTTATTTAATTCTACAGTCATATCGTTCTTAATACTGCATACCATCAATTACTATACAATTTAATTGTACTAAATACTATACTATAATGAAAGCTTAAGGATTATTTTAGTATCAGTATTATGGTATCACAAACAAAATACATTTTACGACTCTGATATTACTATATCATGAAATATTTCAACAATACAATCCATGATGTAAACTTTTCCAAATTATATACAGTAAAACTTGAATATAGCGAACACGGATAAAGCAATTTTACGGCTATAGTAAAGCAAAATTTATTTCCAGGCAGGTTCCTTAGTATTCTATACAAAAATTCTGTGTCTACAGCGAACACGCTTATAACGAATTTACGTTTATAACGAAGTAATTTCTGTACCCCTTAACTTAAAAAAGTGTGTAAAATTAACTTTTATTGCTTTTTAAAGTTTTTTTTCCATAAAATTCAGAAATATCTTAACTGATATCCTGAACCATACGATCTACATGAAATACGAATTTTTTTTTCAAAGGTGGTTCTTGATTCAAAATTAGTCACAATTTGCAAGTTATTTGAAGTTATTTTATTATCATTATTTTAATCCAGAGAGCAATTATATCTCTGAATTCAAAAACTTGTAACATGCTTACTCCTCCATGGCACCTGATCCCACCTTTTGGTTTTCATAGTTCCATGTTTGTCCATTTTAGCCGAATCTGTATTTGTGTCCGGGACATGTTAGAGATTTATGCTTTGGTATCTGAGATGTTTTATATTCCGATGTGTCAACAAAAGTTTTGTTTTACTGTATATGCATGGTGTACCTGTGTGTAAATTCAAAAACAAATTTAAAATTACTGCCATTTGACTAAGTGTAATTATGAATATAGAAATTATCAAAAGCGCAGTTCAATAAAACAATTATGTCAACTATTTCTGTACAATTCAGAATTTCTATACCATTTACATATTGTATATTTCATTGATAACTAATTACATATAGGAGATATCATCTATTTCCCTACTTATATAGTGAGAAATATAGTATATATTCTTATTTAGAAAAAAAATCATACATTTCGGTTTAAATTAGTAATTCTAGTGAAAATTATCAAACGTTCCAACAATAGCAATAGGTCAGGTAATCCTTTGGCTTTTGATTATAAATGTAATTTATATTTTACAGATATTTGTAAAAGACAAGTAAAAAATTATATTGTAATTATACCAAGAATATGCAGTTTTAATAAAACTGCCTCTTGCTAATCACGTGGACGATGTTTAACTGGTTTTATGGCCTGTCACGACGATTGACAACAATGCCATAGCATCTATTCCTTTTAAAATGAGGGTAAAACCCTGATGCAATATACCAGGGAAAAAACATCGACTTTTTACAAGTGAACTTGTAAACTTTCAACAATAATCACTTTAATGTCATTCATAGCTAAATTTTTCATTATATGCAATAATAATTCTAATATTAAGACAATTATTGCTTTTGATCACGGCAAAAACAGATGTCATATTGAACTGCATAAAGACTTTAATGAAATTAATCAATATATGTGTTCTCTGATTTTGGTTGCGATGCATCTTAGTTCTCAATTTCGTTCACTTCTTATTAATATAAATGACCACTTTCGCCAATCAAATCGAAACTGACTGATGATAATTTCACCGAGCTTTGTCTTTTCACCGAAGTAGAGATGTTTCCATATAACATTTGCGATGGCTATGACATGCTAGGTGGGGACACCGGTGCATTCCGGACATCTGTTCCCATCCCGTTTGGGATTCGCAATTGTTCTTCGTGTTGAGACCATTCATTTTAAATATCCAATTTGTTGTATTCTAATGGACTTGTTTCTATTATCTATTAGTACTTCTTCATTTTTACTTATGTATGCACTGGGATCTAACCTTCCTAAGACGCCATACAAATCTTTATAATTTTCTAGTGAACTTTAACTTTTAAATTATGGATTGATGTACTTTTGAAAAAACTAATCGCTTACAGAGACAATAAAGATTAAATAATACCCAAATACTGCTAATTTATTTTCCTTAAAATAAAAATCTTGTCAGCACTTTTATGATTAGAGACAATATACAAATATCTTTGTTTTTTCAGACATATTGATTAAAATTCCCTGCAGGCTGACTATTTGACACAGATCTCAAACTGGCAACCCTGACTACAGAACAAAGAGCACATTATTTTATTGTGTAACTTTTCATTTGTTATAGGAAAACCAATTCCCAACTTAAAACAACCGACTACAAAACATTGGTATTCACCTGATCTATATAAAGAGCAATTTGCTTCTTTGTAAAATAATCGTTAATTAGTTTAACATTCAGGTATTGACGCAACATAATTAATTCTAGAGACTGATCAATGATGATATTCTTTGTATTCGACCGATCAGAACATGATATGAAACGCAATGGGTATAATTAAAAATCTGAATAATACCCTACAGAAATTACAATATCTATGTTGCCAAATACGTAAAAATTATATCCGTAAGACTTAAAAATGACCCGTCATGAAATGTGAACAATACCAGCAGATATAAGAAAGCACAGACAGACAGAAAGACAGACAGACAGACAGACAGACAGACAGACAGACAGACAGACAGACAGACAGACAGACAGACAGACAGATAGATAGATAGATAGATAGATAGATAGATAGATAGATAGATAGATGGATAGATGCAACAAGAAAGGAAATGTTCAAGTATATATTCATTATAGCATTCACTTGGTATATAAAAACTTTACAATTAGGAATATATTTTAAATTTAGAGATTCAATATTGTCAAGCATATCCTGATAGGGATTTCAAAATATCATTATTAGTGTTTGATAGTTTAAACCATTATTTAGGGAATCTTATTTTCCTACTTATCAGTACTGGAAATAAGCCTTATTCTGCATAAAGCAAGAAGTTTTACATATAAGTTTGTATCCTTAAAATATTCTACAAAAATGTGTTTGTATGTTTTCTACATTTCTTACAATAATAAAACCTCAAAATTCACATCCATAATTCAAAACACTTGAAGCATGTATAAAAAGCATGCAATTAAGTTTTATCA
Source organism: Atrina japonica (assembly GCA_030159075.1). NCBI lineage: Eukaryota > Metazoa > Mollusca > Bivalvia > Pterioida > Pinnidae > Atrina > Atrina japonica. The sequence continues at coordinate 1,227,493 of BROG01000133.1, read as the reverse complement.
TTCCAATATTTATTTTTACAAGTTTTTTAAAGCTATATATACACGTTCTAGCTTCAAGAGATAATGTGTTTGCGTAAACTTTCCATTTTACAAGAGATTAAGCTTTAAATAATTAAGACATTTACGACTTCAGTTGACGTCTGATTGAAGTTCATTTAGCTTTTGTAGAAATATTACCACTTTTCGTAGGTACTACGGTTTTTGTCTAATTGACATTTACCGTTACATTCCAAGTACTGCAATAGACATGTAAATTATCCAGTAATATATTCTAAGAACAGAATCATGTTGTCAGCATTCATGATTAAACTAAAGGCAAATCTCTAAGTTCTACATCTTTACTACTACTAGAATTATACGGCATATTTCGCCCTGTAGCAATCCGTTTTGGACACCGACAAAATAAGCATACTATTTTAAACATGAATAACACAAGAGTTCAAGATAAAGTTTCAATAATTGTTGACATTTTCCTTGTTACCAGATATCTACCAATTGATAAAGTTAATTTGTTTGCTACTGAAACTATCAAACGCTTTTTCATTATCAATGTCAGAAGTTTTTCTTTTGTGAAATAATTTTGTCAACATTATCAACGATACTAAATACGATCGATTCTGTCGATAAGTTTTCACCAGTTTAGCTCGAATTTGATATAAATATGCATATCTCCGGCGAAAAATGTGGCATCATACTAGGCCAAATAAATCTAAATGTATTGCCAAATCCATCTAAAATGAATATCTTGGCTTTGAGAAGTTTAGAATTTGGTGTTATTTGAGCTAATTACTACATCTGTGTAAAACAATAGGCTGGTACCGAAATACCATACTGGGTTGGGTTTATGTATATTCTCGGGGACTCGAACGGTCCATCGTGAGTGGCAAAGATCCAGTGATTATTAATATTATTAACAATACTAAAGATAAACTTTGACAAAAGAAGTCAAAACAAATGCTCAAGATGATCGTTCCTTTCGGTAAGACTTCACCAGTTTAGCTCGAATTTGATAGGAAGGAAATATGGTATCATACAAGGCCAAAAACGATTGAGTGATAAATTTCATCAGTATTACCCAAACCCGATTGACATAAGGGATTTTATGAAGTTAATGTGCTATCTCATTCAGAAGTACATTCATAACATTGTACAAAAATGGAAATCGCAGATATAGATATTTAGTGTTAGGTCATGAGGAACCTTATTTGGGAATGATCACTCTGATCCCAATAACAAGTACACTGAAGACGATATCATCAAGATCAACAACATATTCGTGGTTTTTCCAGCAAATTGACGGCATTCCAATGGGTACCAATTCTGACCTTTTTTGGCTGACATGTTTTTATTCATATGAAGCGGAATTTATACAATCTCTACTATCAACCGGAAATAAACAGTTAGCATCTCGGTTCAATTTTACTTAAAGGTACATCGACGATGTCATGTCTATAAATAATTCAAAATTTCAGAATTACCACGGCTAAATGTATCCCATTGAGCAAAGAGACGACAGAGAGCAACACATCTGCTTCTTACCTAGATTTACTCCTGTCAATTGAGAAGGACTGTAAACTTCACACCTCCCTTTACAACAAACGTGACGAGTAATCAATTTCCATATCATCACCAACTCCCCGATCCTAAGTAGTAATATTCCATCTTCTCCCACCTATGGCGTTTTCATTTCACAACTTATACGTTATACCAGGACATGCTCCTCTTATGAATGTCTTATTCTGAGAGCCAAACGACTCGCCAATAAACTACTTACACAGGGTTACGTTGTCGAACGCTTGAAATGACCACTAAGGAAGTTTTATGGTCGATACAGGGATCTTATTAAACAATATGAAGTCCATCTCTCAGGAATGTTAGATAGTATTCTGGAATGCACCATAAACAGTGATTCCCTTTCACCAATCAGATCTAAAACTAAAACATTTTCACCGAAAACGAGAGGTTTCCATCCAACAGTTGCGACGGTGTGGTATGCTAGCAGAGGACGCTGACTCCTTCTGGACATCTGGGCCGGTATTCATAAAGATTCTTAGTCTATACTTAAGTATGAAAAAGTAACTTTTTTCTTACTTAAGTGGTTAAGAAATTTCTCAAATGTGGGTGAAATTCTTAAGTATAATTCATGAACTTACTTAGCACTTAAGAATGTGCTTAAAGTTAAGAGTACTAAAGAGGACTCCTGAATGGTTTAAGAATTTTCTTTTTCATAAAGAAATGCCATGCTAGAGAAGATATTTTAACGGAAGGTTGTAACAAAAAACCTAAATTCTGTAATGTAAACTTTAGTACAGGCAGAGTGACTTCGCGGGAGACTTTTATATGAAAAAAAAAAATTAATATCTTGAAAGTAATTAAACTCTGGATAAGCCTGTCACTCTGAAAATGCCTGTTACATGCATGCAATAACTGCAGAAATTGATCAAGTTTATTATAGGAGGATATCATTTGCCTTTATTCACGCTTTGGTGGGTACCAAATCGATGTTTTGGTTGGCAAAATCTATTTACAAACTGGGCTTTACCCGGATTTCCCTTGGTAACGTACTTAAGTATTACTTAGCTAAGAATTACTCTCAGCATCTTTGTGAATTTCACTTAAGATTTATTTCTTAGCTAAAAATTTATTTTCTACTTAAGTGTTACTTTAAGTATAAAACTTAAGAATCTTAATGTATACTGGCCCAGGTCCTGTCCCGTTTGTGATTCGGAATTTTTCTTCATGTTGAGATTATTTGTATGTCTAATTTGTTTCGACTATCCATTGGTACTTCTTCATTTTTGCTTCTAATCCTACAGGGTATTTTAATATAAAACATCTCAGATACAAAAGTATAAATCCTAAGGATGTCCAGGACACAGATACAAATCCGGAAAAAATGGACAGACACGGACCTCTGGAAACCAAGAGGTGGGATCAGGTGCGATGGAGGAGTAAGCATCCCCTGTCGACCGATCACACCCGCCGTGAGTCCACAGTCAAGTCCAAATGAAATACATGAGGAACGAATCCTCGTCACAATTGGTACAGGAGTCTCAACAACGCCAACGAAAAGGCAACTCAACATTTTACCCAGTGAAACAGAGTTATCGCAAACAAGACTATTATACGGACCGTAAAACTTGCGGAACGTTGACATCAAACGCGGTTTTTGATATCCCTGTGTCAATAATTTGTCAGTGAGTAGTTTACATCTGTATATGATATGTTCATATGTTGAACACGCCCTGGCATATCGGATCATTTGAGAAATATAAACTCTATATGCAGGTGACTGTGGGATATTATTACTTAAATGTGGAAAATTTACGATGGGAAAGCCGAAATCGTCGCGTTTGTCGTATAGCTTAGTTGCCAATTTCCCGTCTGTGTCTATAGTAAGTAAAATGTCTAAGTATGAAGCGTGTGTGTTTGATTCTGTTGTATCTTTAATTTCTAGTTCGCTGGGATATATCGCATTGACATATGTATGGAAATTGTCATTATTAATTGACAAAACGTCGTCGATATATCTAAATGTGAAATTAAAGGACACCGCTAGCTTTTTCTTCTTTTGATTCAGCAGTTTTTGAATGAAGTTTGCTTCGTATGAATAAAGGAACAGGTCGGCAAATAAAGGGGCACAATTGGTTCCCATAGGAATACCGACAGTTTGTTGAAAGACAACGTCTCGAACATTACAAATATATTGTCTATTAGAAATTCCAGCATGTTTTTTATATCAACTTCAGTGTATTTATGTGTAGAATCAGAGTGGTGTTTGACAAAATAAGTATCATGATAACCAATCACTAGATATTTAAATTTTCGGGCACCACCTTTAGTGAAAAAACAGTTGTCTATGATGCTAAAAAGTATTTCTTTTAATTTTTTATGTGGAATAGTTGTGTAAAGAGTAGAGAAGTAGTATGTTTTGATACTGTGAAAAATTGTGTGCCTTTAAGTTTTCTAGAATTTTTAAGTATCCACATCTGATTTACACCCCTTTCTGGAATAAGCAACTGTACAGTATTGCTGAAGTTTCTCCTTAACGGCTGTCGATATCTTGGTAAGGAGTAAAGATAAAGGTTTGGTAGAACATTTGCTGGTATTGGCGCATGATCAGAAAATGAATTCAAATCATACACATTAAAATCAATGACAAGTTCAAAATAAATGACTGAAAACATTAAAACAATCAGAAGTATCACGTGACATTTACAATTACATATATTCCCATGTCACTTGATTTACAAACGTCAATCAATCGTTTATCAACAGTATTTACAGTGTTGATATCAGATTACCACTAGGACATTCATTATAATGGAAAATGTTTGACAAAATATCAATAATGTGCCCTGAAATATGATCATGTTCTACAAATTCACTTATGCTACCAGTTCTATTATTCATATCGCCTGCAATCATTGCACCTGTCGCAGAAAATTCAGCAATATCATTTTCAAAGATCTATATCTTAAAGAGTATAAAACACATTGATTTCGTGTGAGATGTAAGCAAATCAAATACAAATGTCGGACTTAGAAAGTTTAGATAAGGAAATCGTTGACACATTTTACGAGAGAAAACAAAACGACATAAACATTTTCAATATAATATAAGTAGACCACTTCTTGTACCAAGACCATGACCTGTGCCTAGACAACCACTTTTGCCTAGACCACGACCTGTGCCTAGACCACTACCTGTACCTAGACCACCACTTTTGCCTAGACCACCTACTGTATATAAACCACGACCATAAACTTGACGACCACCTGTGCCTAGATCACGACCTGTAGCTAGATCATGACCTGTAGCTACACCACCACCTATATCTTGAGTATAAGAAAAAAGTAAACGTCTCTTTAGGACAATAATGTTTCTTTTCCGTTTTATTCGACGTACTAATCATCTTCACTTCTGTGTTTATCCGTAGGTACAGTTTTGAGTGGATTCTCCATTCTTTTTTGTGGAAGGACACGTGTACAGACAAAAGATGATCAGATCATGGTGACGCTATGCGTCAATATTTGTGTCGGAGTGTCACAGCTATTTACAGTCACTTTTTTATTTGTCGGATGGTTTTGGAGTTTAGCATGGGGAATAAAACTGGTTTCATTGTCGGGTAAGCTTCAAATCATTATTGCTAAGCAACATTAGAATATAAAATTAATACAATCGTAACACTTCGGGTGTTTTATATTAATTTCTAACACAACACTTTTATTTCTTACAGTGGAATACAAGTTGCAGAAGAAACAAGTAAGAGAGCGGGAGTTGCAGACGCTAGCCTTAAGTGCGTTTGGATCACAAGTTCATGTTCGACCGCAGTTCTCTTTAGTTTAAACTAACTTTAAGTCCGTTTGTTCTCCATTGAAAGAGGCATTTTGTCAAATTTCTTAAATTACATTTAATCATCAAATTTGAATTTTACAGCAATGTTTTCCAAATTACCATACATAAATGAATTGTGAATATGCAAATTTTTAGTTGGTTAACAAAATTTTACCCATTTCCTGCAATACAAAATTTTGTGAAAGTTTGTGTAGGCAAACGCACAGCAGATTAAATAGCACCCATAATTGTTTCTGATTTATGCATAAGTAGGTCGTATGCTAATCAGAAACTCGGGGGATTATGACAGTACAGACTGACATGGGATTGTATCATTATTTTTATTAACTGGAAAAAAAATCATAATTATATAAAGTCTGCATCATTTTAATACAATTCACAAAACTATGTGAGTACTGACTGACATAATTTCATCATTTTAGTATTATTTTTGGCACTCTGGATTTAAAACAACATAAACAAAACAAAAAATGTTAACCTGAAACTCACATTGACTAGCAACAGTGAGATGATTCCTTAATGACCAGTCTGCATGAATTAATTGATTAGTTAGTGCTATTCATACATAGCCTACTTTTCCTGTGAAAAAATGTTATTTAAAGCATGTCCTATTATTTTAAAACATATGTATGTGTTTATCATATATATATATATATATATATATATATATATATATATATATATATATATATATATATATAAATTTAATTGCATCCGTTGGATATCATGACAAAATAATATTGTGATATTGAATCAAGGAATTTATATATTTTTATACATGGGGGTACTGAATATAAGTAGCAGGCACCTTTACTATCTTTAAGTAACCACGGAGTTTGAAAACTGTTTATATTTACAGTATTATGGCTCTTCAGTATATTGGATTTACACCCATGTAATTTTTCTTGAAATTGGAAAGAAATCTTACGCCATTAGTAATGGTAAACTTTCCCCCTTGAATTGTTTGATGCAATTAAAATTCATTTTTAGTTATGTATAACCTTTAAAATAACAATGATGATCATTTTTATTATATATATAACTTATGTAGATTTTGCAAAAAATGACAAAACGCCACTTTCAATGAAGAGCTAACGGATTATACATTGTTATCCAAGCCCGGTGATTGATCTGACATGATGTAAAGTCTTAGATATCATACATGTATATATATCATTTTATTGTACATTTTAAAAAATTGATTAATATCAAATTCAAAGTACTTAAATGGGCATTAGCTGTGGGTTTTTTACTAACTAGATTAATATGCAATAACAGAAAAGAGATATACACAGGCATGAAAATTCTTAAATTCCTTTATATTTTGTGAATATTGCTTGAGAAACCCAGGTTTGACACTTTTCACTTGCAATTGATTAACTCAACCTTACTATTTGTATATGAATACCACACTGGACCTGACTTTATTTTCACAAAATATATAGGAATATAAGATTTTTTTATGCCTGTGAATAGATTTTGTTTGTTATTGAAATCAAGTACAAGTAGTAAAAGTAGAAAAAATTGAAGTAATCTTTTTTGGTAAACAGAACTAATGCTCCTTTAAATCCTTATGACACTATATTTACAATTTATTAGAAAATGCCAATTATTAGCCAATGAAACAGGTTCTTGGGTCGAATTTGACAGAAATAAAGTTACACAAATGATTGACTGAATCAGACTAAAGATAACTTCGGTGTTATTATATGCTACACGTAATCATGGAGTATTGATATTCAACTTCGAAAAATATAGTATGACGGGCAACAACCAACTAAAGTAAGGGAGTAGGACAAAAGAGCATTTTCTTAAACAATGATTACAATACAAGGACAAAATAACAGTCATACCAATTTTTGTTGACTGTGGGCCATCTACAGTAAGAAGTGCTCCATATGTGATTCTAGGTAGGAGAATCTACCAAAAGGATCAAAGCCATAACAAACATGAAGTCTGCGCGTTCAAAAAAATCCGTAGACGACTGTTAATCTTTCCGTAGACGACTGTTAATCTTTCCGTCAACAATTCAGAAGTAGATGTTCCGGACAAAACTAAACAAAATACAGTGTATTTATGATACAACAAACAAAACTTTAAATTTCATCCATTAAATTCGTCGACTACTGCTTTCTATTAACCAAAATATTGGAAGTATTTACCTGTAAGTTTACAGTAATGATGCAATCTGCATTGCGCAGTGTGAATTACGAAGACTCATTACTAACAAATACACAAACATAATTCCGACGGTTTATATGTGCGAACCGAACTTTGATACCACACATTGCCTTATAATACGAATCAGAAATCATATGACAACATTTCTGAAGACAATCGTTAAAATAGGAGAATCTGCTCTTTGTCATCATTGGACTAACAAGCAATAGAATGTTATACACATGATACGATGTCACTATGTAGTTATAACGATAAGAAATGATAATCACAATAAGTACATTGGGAACTTTCAGCACGTCTAACATCATGTAAGAAAATTAAATGTGAGGGTTGACAATGAACCATATTTCATGGATTTTGCCGGCCTCCGTGACCGTGGGGTTAGAGAGCATCCCACTTTGAACCATGAAGTCTCTCACTTCTGGTCAGCGCAGGTTCGAGCCCCGCTGGAACCTAAGCTTATTTTTGTGAGATAGTCTGGGCGTTTACTTTCGGAAGACTGGTAGTCTCTTCCCGGTCTATCTCTTCCACCATTAAAACCTGGCTGCCACCATAAAACTAAAAAAAATGGCCGTGTGGCGTAAAACACTATTCTAAATCAAATCAAAGTATTTAGCACTATATAGATAATAACTACACTAAGTATAAAGCTTGTATGTACCGTGAACCTTGCTATCGTTCTTCAACTTTTCAACTCGATTCCCGGAAGGGAATAGACAATACAACTGACCCGGCTGACGGCTGTTGTTTCCACTGAAACAAAGCAAATTTTTATTTTCTGTAAACGATCATTCTTTATAACAATTGATTCTGTCAGATGTTTATACTACAAGCACAGAAAATATGTAAAAATCTTTGCAGAAGACAAATTAGACTCCATATTTACAATTGGATATAAAAATTAATTATATGACTAATTCTATATCGGAACCATCTTAGGATTATATAATCTATAAAACAACTAATCAGAATATTTTGTTTATGCCACCAAATTGTTTCAGGATATAAACTGAGATAAAGTTTGGGCTTATATGAACTAAATAAATGTATCATTAATATAATTCTGCGTTATCCACGAAAAACAAAATTACAACGATCATAAATATTTCAATCAACAATGCTGAGCTAAATGTTCCAGTCAAAACTAAAAAAATTATATATATATATATATACAGTATGATATACCAAATATAACAATTAAAAAGTCATTCATATCTTCTGCTTTTCCACCAATCAAGGTGTTGAAAGTAATCATGTACAAGAATGACGCAGTCGATCCAGTCAACTGTTGTTTTTTAATCAAACATTTATATATCCAGAACGCTCAGACCGAATTATAAGGTATAACACAAGGGTACATTTATACAATCATTGACAACAATTAAAATTGAGCATTTATATGTTTGACTACATGCCTCTCCTTGAATCATTGTCATAACCTGGGTAAGACTACTCTCCAGTTTTTTATCGTTGTTTTGCGTTCCTTCACATATACGGAACGTTTTCAATTAAAGATGAAGTGCCACAAATTTTGACCTGTGCCATGGATCGACGCTAAAGGCATCGAAGATTATTTAATGTACAACAACTACCATGACTCGGGAACTTAAGACTCATTCATAAGACCTATGTCTTTCACTTATTGTGTGGAGCACTTGAGTTGGTAACACTCACTTCGATCTTTTCCAAAATGTCTTGGGTATAACAATACACGAAGCAATGACCGACAACTACTATAGTACGGAGTTAGTGAGTTCAGAGTAATGTCAGCAATGGTAAAATTATTACCAGTGTTTACCTACTGCAATTATGTCTCCAGGTAGGGTAGGATTGGTATTCATGACACAAAATGAATTACCCCGTAAAAAATATTATTGGGTTACATCAGTAACAGTCTGTGGACCTCAAATGCATTTGATGCAAAGCAGTTGTGTTAGAAATGTGCACAACAAAACCTACACTGACAAGTAGGTTTGTCATGTTTGTGCTTAATATAACTATTGGTCAGATGTTATTAATGGTTTAACATTGGCTAGCGTGTATTAATGGTAGCATTTTCACCAGTGGTATTCCAAAATGCATTCAAGGTATACTGATAGCCAACGGCATCATTGGCAATATCTTTTTCCACTGTCAGTTATTGGTAATTTAATAATGGTACCAATGGCCAATTACTCTGAAGACACCCACTGAGTGACAAAAATACTGTTAACAGAAAATTTTGAATAATTAAAGAAACAATTTGGTTTGATGATGAATTATTTATTTCACAGTAAAATTACTCTTATAATATAAATAAATTATATAGAAAATAAAAATGACACTAAAATCTAGCTCATGTAACAGTTGTTTCTTATAAATGGTTAATTTGCATTTGATGTGACAACAAAAGGTAGCCATCATATAATTGTTTACATTAAAATAAGCAATCATAAATTATTTAAATATAGATCAAATTGTAAAACACATTTTATCACAGTGTAATTGTATACGCAGTGTAATTGTATATTAGAATGCTGGAGAAGAGTGGTCTGTCCTATGATACAATGTAACAACACTTATTTCTAGCATTAAAAGGCACACAGCTATATCAATAAAAGACTCACAGGTATTTCGTTTCTGTAGATTGACAGGTAGTTCTACCTTGGCAAATGGAAAATATATATACCAGTGCTTCATTCCACTGAAATTAATATATACTTAGGTAGCCATCATAATCTGAATGTTGATAATTATGTGAAAAGTCTATTTTACACTTAGTGTGGTGGTCTTATTGTGAAGATAGAGATGGCACATACTGACTTCAGTAAAATTAATTTATTCATAATAACTATTTAAGTTAAACTGTTTTAAATGTATGGTGATCTTTTTTAAGTAAGGTAGTCTTTTGGTCAGGTTCCATTGTGTTATAAAAGTTTGTTATCAATATCTATTTTCATGGTCCATCACTATTAAAAACTAAAGAACTTGCTTGGAACTTTCCTCAATTCGGTCTTGGTAACACAGAAATTTAAACTAATTTTTTGTGTAAAGTGCTGGTCCCATGTATCTATAGTAAGCAATATACATATATAATTGCACAACAGAAGAGGATTGGGTAGCTTTCATAAAGATATGCAGTCAGACAAACAGGGGCTAGTTTCACTAAATGTTGTAACTTTGCCTCTAAATGTAGACTTAACTTTAGAAGAAACTTGAGATATGATTTTATTTATGTATACATGGTTTCAGTTTCACTGAAGGTAATAAAATATACTTACACGTTAACCAACACATAGTTACATATTAAATTAGTCGTACTTCAGAGCAGAAGTAGACTCAGACAAAGTTTATACATAGAAAGTAAGATAGGACCGTTAGTGAAACTCATTTTAGATGTAAGTTAGAACTACGTCCATATTTATATCTACATGTAAAGTGACAACCTGTGGTCAAACTGACCCAAGGTTTCTAACTCTACTGTAATTCAGTATGCACTGATACGCTGGTGACCTATATATACAGGTGGTTACTGCCAACAGGTTGGTTAATGTCAATTAAAACTCCCAGACAAACTATAGCTGCCATAATGTGTAGATCCAATCTGCTGAAAGCTTTCACCAGAATGTAAAAATCGATCCTGTACATTTGTTGAAGAAATCTCATCTGGTGATTCATAGCTTTCTGTAGGGTCAATCAAAGGTCTTTTTTCACTACTACTTGCCACATCATTATCTCCATGTATTTCCAGGTTTTGAGGTCTTGATGAAATATCTGAGGCACTGTAATGTTGAACAATAAATAAAATTTTATAATTTGAGCTGTTTATTGATTACAAACAGACCTGTAATACAACAATTTATGTTGATATTCACAACTCTATCCATGATACCTCTAATACAGTACAAATATAAGGCTATATTAAGTATACATTGGCAGGCTTCCTCTAGACACAGAGTATACACACATCTGATACAGTACTTATATAAGGCTATATAAAGTATACATTGGCAGGCTTTCTCTAGACACAGAGTACACACATCTGATACAGAACTAATATAAGGCGATACAAACCATACATCGGCAGGCTTCCTCTAGACATGGAGTACACACACCTAATACAGTACTTACATTAGGCTATACAAATCATACATGAGCAGGCTTCCTCTCGACACAGAGTACACATATCTAATACAGTACTAATATAAGGCTACTGTAAAGTTGCTTTTATTCACTGAAGATTTAATTTCTCTGTATTCGTGATCATAGAAAATTACGCGAAATTAAATACCCCTGAATATAATAACATACACATATGATGTATCAGAAAGACAATTCCTAACCTATCTTGCACGAAATATAATACCTGTGAATAAGTTCCTCTCAGAAAAATGTGAAATTTTCTCCCCATGAAATTAAACAACTATACAGTATACAAACCATACATCGACAGGCTTCCTCTAGACACAGAGTACACCCATCTGATACAGTACTAATATAACGCTATACAAACCATACATTGGGAGGCTTCCTCAAGACACAGAGTACACCCATCTGATACAGTACTAATATAACGCTATACAAATCATACATCGACAGGCTTCCTCAAGACACAGAGTACACCCATCTGATACAGTACTAATATAACGCTATACAAATCATACATCGACAGGCTTCCTCAAGACACAGAGTACACCCATCTGATACAGAACTAAAATAAGGCTATACAAACCATACATTGGGAGGCTTCCTCTAGACACAGAGTACACCCATCTGATGCAGAACTAAAATAAGGCTATACAAACCATACATTGCGAGGCTTCCTCTAGACACAGAGTACACACACATCTTATACAGTACAAATATAAGGCGATACAAATCATACATTTGTCAGACTTACCACTCTATATACAACTAATACAGGAGTACACATACATTCTTATACAGTACACATCTTATAGTACAAATATAAGGCGATACAAATCATACATTGTCAGGCTTCCTCTAGTACACACATCTTATACAGAGTACACACATCTTATACACACATCTAATATATAAGGATATACAAATCATACATTGGGAGGCTTCCTCTAGACACAGAGTACACACACATCTTATACAGTACAGTACAAATATAAGGCGATACACAATCTTATACAATACATTGTCAGGCTTCCTCTAGACACAGAGTACACACATCTGATACAGTAACTAATATAACGCTATACAAACACCATACATCGACAGGCTATCCATCAAGACACACAGAGTACACACATCTGATGCAGAACTAAAATAAGGCTATACAAAATATAAGGCTCTATACAAATCTTATACATTACAAATATAAGGCTTCCTCTAGACACAGAGTACACACACATCTTATACAGTACAAATATAAGGCGATACAAATCATACATTGTCAGGCTTCCTCTAGACACAGAGTAGACATCTTATACAATATAAGTACAAAACACATTGTCTTATACAGAGTACTAATACTAATATAAGGATACAAATACAAGGCTTCCTCACATACATTGGGAGGCTTCCTCTAGACACAGAGTACACACATCTTATACAGTACAAATATAAGGCGATACAAATCATACATTGTCAGGCTTCCTCTAGACACAGAGTACACACACATCTTATACAGTACAAATATAAGGCGATACAAACCATACATTGTCAGGCTTCCTCTAGACACAGAGTACACACATCTTATACAGTACAAATATAGGGCGATACAAATCATACATTGTCAGGCTTACTCTAGACACAGAGTACACACATCTTATACAGTACAAATATAAGGCGATAATACATAAGGATATACAAATCTTCATACAGGGGATACAAATCATACATTGAGGCTTCCTCTAGACACAGAGTACACACATCTTAATACAGATATACAAATATATAAGGCGATACAAATCATACATTGTCAGGCTTCCTCTAGACACAGAGTACACACACATCTTATACAGTACAAATATAGGGCGATACAAATCATACATTGGGAGGCTTCCTCTAGACACAGAGTACACACATCTTATACAGTACAAATATAAGGCTATACAAATCATACATTGTCAGGCTTCCTCTAGACACAGAGTACACACACATCTTATACACTAATATAAGTACAAATATATAGGGCGATACAAATCATACAAATTACAAATCATCAGGCTTCCTCTAGACACAGAGTACACACATCTTATACAATACTAATATAAGGCTTATCAAAATCATACACATTGATGGAGGCTATTCCTCTAGACACAGACACAGAGTACACACATCTTATACAGTACAAATATAAGGCGATACAAATCATACATTGTCAGGCTTCCTCTAGACACAGAGTACACCCATCTGATACAGTACTAATATAACGCTATACAAACCATACATCGACAGGCTTCCTCAAGACACAGAGTACACACATCTGATGCAGAGTACACACATCTGATGCAGAACTAAAATAAGGCTATACAAATCATACATTGGGAGGCTTCCTCTAGACACAGAGTACACACACATCTTATACAGTACAAATATAAGGCGATACAAATCATACATTGTCAGGCTTCCTCTAGACACAGAGTACACACATCTTATACAATACTAATATAAGGATATACAAATCATACATTGGGAGGCTTCCTCTAGACACAGAGTACACACATCTTATACAGTACAAATATAGGGCGATACACAATCATACATTACATTGTACATTGGGAGGCTTCCTCTAGACACAGAGTACAAGTACACACATCTTATACAGTACAAATATAAGGCGATACAAATCATACATTGTCAGGCTTCCTCTAGACACAGAGTACACCCACATCTTATATACAGTACAAAATATAGGGCGATACAAATCATCATACATTGTCAGGCTTACTCTAGACACAGAGTACACACATCTTATACAGTACAAATATAAGGCGATACAAATCATACATTGTCAGGCTTCCTCTAGACACAGAGTACACACACTTATACATACTTATACAGTACAAATATACATTAGGGCAGAGTACAAATCATACATTAGGGGAGGCTTCCTCTAGACACAGAGTACAGGCACATCTTATACAGAGTTACACATCTTATACAGGGCTATACAAATCATACATTGTCAGGCTAGACACAGAGTCCTCTAGATCACAGAGGACACAGAGTACACACATCTTATACAGTACAAATATAGGGCGATACAAATCATACATTGGGAGGCTTCCTCTAGACACAGAGTACACACATCTTATACAGTACAAATATAAGGCGATACAAATCATACATTGGGAGGCTTCCTCTAGACATGGAGTACCCACATCTAATACAGTACTAATATAAGGCTATACAATTCATACATGGGCAGGCTTCCTCTAGACACAGAGTACACACATCTTTAACAGTAAACAGTACTATTATAAGGCTATACAATTCCACCTCTAGACACAGGTACACACAAAATAATCAATCTGGCAAAATAATCAATTTGATTGGTTTAAAAGGATAAAACATATTCTTGTATCAGGTTACCTATCCACCTGATATTAGTTTTGATATCACTCTCACAGTGATGTCACTTTTAGCAGATGAGAGATGTAAACAACATGAAAGACAGGTTTGCTTCGCACAGCAGAGAAAAAATAACTAAGGTTAGAATGGAGTTGCATTAAAAAAATACTTTAAGAAGCAACAAAAAGGCATGCCGTCAGTGGAATGATTTCATTATATGGTGTTTTACAGGAGTGATACAGAAATATATTGGGTCCGTGAAATCATCATATGGTGTACGGCTACACCATGCCCAATACAACTTTTTTTCATGGACCTAATGTATTTCCATATCGCCCCTGTAAAATACTATATAACTAATAATATAAGGATATACAAATCATACACAGGCAGGCGTCCTCTAAAAACAGAGTAAACACATCTAATACTCTAGAAGTACAATGAATATAACATACCTAATACTGTAGAAGTATATGGCAGGTAACATAATGGAGACAGCAACAATACTCAGCCAGGTAGACAGGTGAGCATGTGGGTGCCACTGCAATGGTTTCTCATCAAACAATGTCCAAAATAAAAAAACAACTGGAGTTTGTAGACTCTGAAATTATATGTATATCAATATTCATATAGTTCTTGGGGTATATCAATATCTGTATAGTTCTTGGTGTATATCTATATTTGTATAATTCTTGGTGTATATCTATATCTGTATAGTTCTTGGGGTATATCTATATCTGTATAGTTCTTGGGGTATATCTATATCTGTATAGTTCTTGGTGTTCTTGGTGTATATCAATATCTGTGTAGTTGAAGAGTGTGAATGTAGTGAATACTGTCAGCCATATAGACAGGTGAAGCAAATGTGATCTGGTAAGATTAAAACACTTTTGAGAAAAATATAATGAGATGACCTTGTTAAGTTTAATGATGACTAACAGTCAAGCTGAAGAGTAAAGGAAGATACACAACTAAAACAAAAATAAATTGTGCTTGAAAGACACTTTGAGCTAAGCTATCCATGAAAAATATAAAAGTCCCATAACTCTTTCAAATATTGAAAAATGTTGGCCAAAAGCTGACCCACTAGAGTTCTTATAAATAACAAGCAATACCAAATTTGGTTGATGTTAAAGAAAGAAACTCAAGATGAATGACAAAAACAAAAATGTTGCAAACACATAGAGAACAATGAATCCGATCTTTACTCTCTGGGGCATAAGAAACAAACAAATAAGAAGCCCAAGAGGGCCTCAATCGCTCACCTGAGAACCATTTACAAATGTGGAAAGAAGACCAAGAAGAATATGTACATGTAAGCTGATCTGGCCAAGAAACATAAATATTGTTTTTGTTCTAAGAAATTCATAAAAAAAATTATAGAAATCAAATTTCAGCAAAATTCTTGCTCAAAAACATTTCCTCAACTATATACAAGTAAACCACTTTAGTAAATCATTATGAATGCAAGGGGAGATAATTGAAGAAATCATGCAAAAATTAATGAAAATGACAAAGTCTGAAAAGACCTCAAAAACATGTCAAAAATTGATATTACGATTTCTATGAAAAATACAAACTTGAATCATACATCAATGTAGATCACTCAGAAACAATCCATTTTTCAATTTATAAAGTGGTTCTGGAGAAGATTTTCAAAGACCTATTTTGCCCCACCCTGGATCCATCCCTGGGACAATCTGGCTGTAAACTACAAACTTGTTAAAGGACCTTGAGCATTTGCTTCCTGCTAAGTTTCGTCCAAATTCCTTCAGTAGTTTTGAAACAAAGCTGATAGTGTGAAAAATGCACCCCCCTCTTTTTTGCAATCTTAAAAAATTCATTAAAAATTCTAGAAATTAAATTTCTGCAAAATTCTTGCACAAAAACATTTCTTCACCTAATTACAAGTAAAACGCATTAAATGAATTCAAATGAATTCATCAAAGATGACAAAGTCTGAAAAGACCTCGAAGGGGAACCTTTTGGGACCTAATCCTGGAGGAATCTGGCTGATTGGTAAAGGACATTGAGCACATATTTCCTGCCAAGTTTTGTCAAAATCCCTTCAGTGGTTTCAGAGAAGTCGAAAACAAAAAAAAAGTTTACAAACAGACACAGGACGGATAGTGATCAAATAGACCATCGAAAACGTTATTTTTTTTAGTCTGGCGGATATCGAAGATATGACTGAATAATGATCTTCCACGTCGACCTTTTTTGGCGTAATTAACGGATAAATGCTGCCCCATCCATGGCACATCCAATCCCAGGCACACGCAATCTGGCTCGAAAAATCAAATGCTGAAAGCACTTGGTAAAGGCGTGACTATTGAGCACTTGCTTCCTGCCAAGGTTTTTGTCAAAATCCCTTCAGCTGGTTTCGGCCACGAGAGAAGGAAATCGAAAAACAAAATAAAAGTTTACAAACAATTTTTGACACAGGGACGGAAATACAATAAAAACTATACTTCTATGTGATCACAATTTTTCGTTTTTTATCACCAAATATTAACAGCCCAAACAATTCGACTATTTGAGGTAGATACTATGTCTTTAAAAAGGTGAGCTAAAAACAACACAATTCCTTAATCCTCATTCCTTCCTGATCTGTAATCTTCAGAATCTTAAAAAGCACTGTATAGATGTAAAATTTACATATTTTGTGTATCCATGTACTTGGAATATACATATCATATATATAGGCACATGCATGTCAAAAAACACACACCCACCCACCCACACACACACACACACACACTATAAACAAAATAATAGTACTCACTGTGATTATGACAAGATAGTTGGCACCTTCAGAGTACTTCAGGAATAGTATATAAAATATTCTGTTGATCAACATGGCTAGAGTACATAGAATTGAGAACACATGAACGTCACTGCTACAGTTAGCTGCTCCAATAAAACACTTTATATTGAAGGTAAATCTACAAAATAGCATCAAACCAGTCAGGTAAAAATGTATTGTATACAGGTGGGAGATGATACAATATGTAAGAAATGATTTAACAGCTTTAAGTGAATGATTTCGTGTTTTATACTAAATCCTGCAATTTGTATTTTACCAATAACTTGGTGACAGCTTGTTTTTTGTAAATAAAAAAATAAAAAAGTTCATGTCAACAAATGCTGGAAACAATCTCTGATCTTCAGCATGTCAACTTGTTATATCATCTGTGTGTTATACATTTGTTATATCACCATCATCTTTGACATTATTTGTTACATCATCATGTTATCTGTTTGTTATATCAGTATCTCTGTTATGGTTGTTATATCATCAGCCATGTTATATTATGTTATATCATCATTTCTGTGCTATATGTATGTTATATCATCATCTGTGATATATGTTATATCATCTGTGTTACATGTTTGTTATCTTATTATCTGTGTTTGTGATATCCTCATCTTTGTGTTGTTTGTTTTATCATGTGCTATATGTTTGTTATATTTTTATATAATCATCATCGTGTTATATGTTTGTTATATCCTCATCTTTGTGCTGTTTGTTATATCATCATCTCTGTGATATGTTTCTTAAATCATCATGTTATATATTTACTATATCATCACCTGTATGTTATATGTTTGTTATATCATCATCTTTGTGTTATATGTTTATATTTGTTATATCATCATGTGCTATGTTTGTTGTATCATCAACATCTTTGTTATAAGTCTGTTATATAATCATCTGTGTGTTATTTCATCATCTGTGTTATAGGCCAGTTATATCATCATCTTTGTGTTATATATTTGTTTGTTATATCATCATGTGTTATGTTTGTTATATCATCATGTGTTATGTCTGTTATATCATTATCATTTTTGTTATATGTCTGTTATATAACATGTGTGTTATATCATCATCTGTGTTACTTTTGTTATGTCATCATCTCTTGGGTTATAGGTCTGTTATATCATCATCTTTGTATTATAGGTCTGTTATATCATCATATTTGTGTTATATGCTTGTTATATTATCATCTTTTTGTTATGTGTTTGTTATATTATCATGTGTCATATTTGTCATTTTGAATTTGAATTATTTTGAATGGTGTTTTACACCATACTTAATAATATTTCAGTTATATCGGGGAGGCCAGGTTTTGATGATGATAGAGAGAACCTGGTTACAATGTACCCAGGAAGAGACCACCAGCCTTCTGAAAGTAAACTGGTAAATCTTCTCACAAATATCAGCTTAGGTTCCAGTAGGACTTGAATCTGCACCAACAGGAAGTGAGAGACTTCATGATTTAAAGCGTGATGCTCTTATCCACTCAGCCATGGAGACCCCGCTGTGTTGTATCATTATCTCTGTGTTAAATGTTTACTATATCATCATCTGTGTTTTATGTGTGTTATATCATTTCTGTGTTATATGTCTGTTATATCATTATCTATGTGTTATAACATCTTCTTTGTGTTACATGTCTGTTATATCATCATGTGTTGTTTGTAATTTCATCTCTTTGTTATGTGTTATATCATCATCTGTGTGTTATATGTCTGTTATATCATTATCTATGTGTTATATCATCATCTCTGTGTTATATGTCTGTTATATCATTATCTATGTGTTATATCATCTTCTTTGTGTTACATGTCTGTTATATCATCATGTGTTGTTTGTAATTTCTTCATCTTTTTGTTATGTGTTATATCATCATCTGTGTGTTATATGTCTGTTATATCATCATCTGTGTGTGTCATGTTTGTTATATTACCTGTGTTATATGTTTATCATTATTTGTGTATTATTTGTATGTTATACCATCATCTCTGTGTTATATGTATGTTATATGTATGTTATATGTTTGTTAAAGTCATTTCATTTTTTGTTGTTATTTACTTATCTCACAGATTTTCATCCATACTGGAACATCAACAGATACAGATGAAGAACTACATATTTTGAGCTAAACTACGGACCAATGCTAATGCAGTGAGGTATCTATAACATGTAACATGGGATCTTGAATTTTTTTTATTCTTGTCTCAAAGACCTACATGTATGTTTTGACAGTCCTAACCTGATTTCATCAAGTCTGAGATATACGCCACACCCACTCACATTGTACACACTCTAAACTTCTACAGGTTGTTCTTCTTAGATATGTCTTGTTGAGTAGTTAACTATAAATATGTGCACATGTCCCAACATTTGCTTGTCATTATTAATTTCAGAATTTAAATCATTAAGAAGTTGAACTTACACAGACCAAAATTCTGTAAAACTAGATGTGTTGCCAAACTTAGGTATCATATCTGTCCAGAATAAACAGCAGATACTGACACCACAGAAAAGGTAACTCCAAAACAAAACATACAGCGGGTGCACTGAGTTCACATCACTGCTTGTACTTGAACCAGCCTGTAGCTTGGACTGTGCTGTTTTCTCTAGCACAACAATAACTATAGCTTGTGGAATCTGAAAAAGAACTTTATCAGAAAGTACATGGGCATGTAAAGGTATATATTAAAAATCTACATTTACATAAAATCACCAAGAGTTCTTCATAAACTGGGATGAAAGTTGTTGAAATAATATATTATCAATGTAATATCAGAGGTGTAGCAAGCTGTACACAAATATGCTGTTGTGTACACATCATATAGGTGTAAAAAAGAACATTCTGAGAAATTTTGTTAAAAACATACAAGTACTCTATACAAAACAGTCAAAGGATTGATAATTTCCCAGCATATGGGAGGATTTTACCCTCCAACACCTTACCTTTTACCAGGACTTTGATCTTGATTTCTGGGGACATTAATCCGACCCCATCACTTATGTTTTGAGTACATATGGCCACTTAATTTTGGCTTAGCTACGCCTCTGATTATAATTAAGATACATGTACTTGCACAAAGACCTTGCAACATTACTCTGTGATTTAACAAGTGTATTGTATTGTGGTGATTTAGAAATAAAATAAGTCTATTCAAAATCAAACTGTAGTGCCCCCCCCCCCCCCCCCCCCCCCCCCCCCCCCATACTGTCTTCAGTAATGATCTAGAGAATCCTTCCACATAATCTCCAAACACTAAGTACAAATATCGATGTGCTGTATATATCAGCTAATACAGAGCCTGACATTTGTCATGTTACCATTTTAAGTGATATGTACTGCTATTAATTCTAAGGGCTTACTTTTGATGTGTGTTACGATTTTAAGTGATATGTACTGCTATTGATTCTAAGGGCTTACTTTTGATGTGTGTTACCATTTTAAGTGATATGTACTGCTATTAATTCTAAGGGCTTACTTTTGATGTGTGTTACGATTTTAAGTGATATGTACTGTTATTGATTCTAAGGGCTTACTTTTGATGTGTGTTACGATTTTAAGTGATATGTACTGCTATTAATTCTAAGGGCTTACTTTTGATGTGCATATGACTGTCATAAATAGGGCCTAATGTCTACTGCAGGGCTTTGATGAAAAATATCCTATTTTAGCTCAGTGAAAAGAAAATATTTAAGTGTTGGCCTTGTGAGTCCAGAATTAAACCAAAAATTACCTCTTTCCACCCCAAGCATTTGGGACACTACAAAAAAGGTAACAATATAGGTATTACAGTAAATGAACTGTTGCATGAAATCTGAATCTTCATTGTGACAGGATAAGTCCATAGCCTAGGTCTAAATCTGGTCAAGTTTTATGTAAGAGAAAAACAATTTGTGGAATGTAAAAGAAAATTGAGAAAAATAAATGTTGTAGAGCCAAATCTTTATCATAAAATATCTAGATTGCCGGAACTGAACACAAACTAAACCATCTGGAGATTCTCCCAATTAAAAACATAAAAGAAGAACTTACGAAACCCAAGAAGTAACACATGGGCCACAGAAAGCCAGCTAATCCTGATGCCCCACCATCTTCTTGTTTTGTTGTAGAACTCTCTAATGAAGGGAATATGCTAGGTATTAAAGCAATAAATTCTGCAACTAAAACCAAAGCAGCAAAAAATGACTTCCTTCTAGTTGGTTTCTTTTGTAAAATTAAGTATCTGAAAATAGGTAACAAAATATGACATAGTTCCTTTAATAAGAATGCATTTGTTTCACATTACAAGTCAGCTGCATTTTTTTTTTCATCATTTAAGGTATCAGGACATAGCCAATGGTTCATCTTTTTAAGGAAGATTTTGTACTTAAATCTGGACAGTTCTAGGATTCTCAGATTTGGTATACATTGTCCTTTGGCAGGAAGAAAGGCACCTACAGTTTTTCCAGATCAGAAGTCTTTGAAAAAAGACATAAAATAATTTGGAGGCAAGGTACAGATCAAAGCATTGTACCTAGGATTCCCAGTCTTGGTAAGCAATCTCCTTGGCATGTCAGCAGGGGATGCCGACTCCTTCCGGACACCTGGTCCTATCCTGTTTGGGATTCGCAATTGAGACCATTTGCACATCTAATTGGTAGTGTTCTAATGGACTTGAGTTTTGATTATCAATTGAAACTTCTTCATATTCACTTATGAAGAAGGGAGATGCCAATTGTTTATCAAGGTAAGAGGTCAAAGGTCAAGATCACAAAGCAAACCAAACAGTTATACTAAGAATTCTCAAATTTGGTATACATACTCCTCATGTCAAGAGGAGACAGCTATAGTTGTCAAGGTTAAAGGTCAACTCAAGGTATCTAATTTTTAAGGAAAATAAATTGCAGGCAAGATACTAACTAAACCAATGGACCTCAGATTATTAATCTTAGTACACATACTCCTCATGAAATGAGGAAGACATCTATAATTTGTTCATGGTCAAAGGTCAAGGTCACAAGCTAGCTTTGATTTCCTTTCTCACTGATAATTAATTTTACATGTTATGTGAATGCTGTGGTGAAAACTGACCTTTCACACCATTTAAAAAATCCAAATATGTAGCTGAAACAGGGTCAGATAGATCATAATCTACAGATATACATAGTTATAACTATATAGTTTTTAAATAGTAACAGACTTTAACACTGATTTCTTTGATTCTACAAATGTCTTCTTGGACCTGACTGTGCATCCTTAGACATGATACTGTGCTTTGTACATTTTTAGACCTAATACTGTACATTGAACATTCTTAGACCCAAAAAGGTCATTATACATTCTCTATTGTACATTCTTAGACCTGATACTATATACTGTACACTGACCATTCTAAGACCTGATACTGTACACTGTAGATTCTTAGACCCATGCTGGTCATTATATAGTCTTGTACCTGATATTTTACATTCTTCGACCTGAAATTATATACTGTACATGGAACATTCTAAGATATGACACTGTACACTTTTAGACCTGATACAGTACATTGTACATTCTTATACCATACTAGTCATTATACATTCTCGGACCTGATACAGTGAAACTTGTATATAACAACCTCCTTAGGGACACAAGAAAACCAGTCTTTATAGGGAGGTGGTCTTTATATACACAGTGGTTAATTTGTACACAAAAATGGTACTTGTGGGGACAGCAAAAATAGTCTTTGTGACCAGGTGGTCTTTATGCACGGGTGATCACGAAAGCAGGTTTTACTGTATTGTACATTCTTAGACCTGATACTATATGCTGTACATTCAAAGACATGATACTGTACATTGTGACAATTATCATACGGAAGACCACCTGTCTTGTGATACCACTGTCATATAGAAGACCACCTTTCTTGTGAAACCACTTTCATACAGAAGACCACCTGTCTATTGTGACCACTATCATACAGAAGTCCACCTGTCTTGTGTGACCACTATCATATAGAAGACCACCTGTCTTGCGTGACCACTTTTCATATAGAGGACCACCTGTCTTGCGTGATCAATGTCATATAGAAGACCACCTGTCGTGTGTGATCAATGTCATATAGAAGACCACCTGTCATGTGTAATCAATGTCATATAGAAGACCACCTGTCTTATGAAAGCACATTCTGAAAACAACTTATCTAAGTAATGGTTTTGGTAAACCCAGTTTTGAGAGATCACCTGTCTTGTAAGACCAAATTTCTACAGCAGAAGGGATGGTCTTTCAAGATAGGTTTTACTGTACCTCAGTTAAACATACCTAGTTATGAATGTTACTGGTATTGCAAAATTTACAGCAAGTGACTGTAAGTAGGGAGCAGTCCTTGTTCCACTGGCGGCATATACAACACATATCGATGACAGAGCATCAGAAAATCCAATCCAAAAGAAATTGAGTTTCGAGAAATTCTTTTCATAGCCTGAAAGTTGGCTGTGACAAAAAACATTACAAGAAAGTAACAGAGTTCCACTAAGTATCACATACATTGTATTTACAATAAATATAATGGAAAAACTATCAACACGATGGGAATCTGTGGTTCTGGGTGGAATGCATGAAGTATTGGAGTTGTTTGAAGTAGAGTTGTTGTTACAATCTGACGAATTAGTTGAAGTGGGTCCACGTATTGAATCCAACCAAAGAGGTGTGAGGACTGTGGATGTTGAGAGAGTTAAAACTATCCCTGTAGCAATGAAAAACGTTCTGAATTTGTGAAGCTTCAAGTCACAATTGAAAATAAATGACAACCTTGATACCATTCTGACCATAATTACGTCAACACACGTAGAAAATGTAAATACAACGGTCGAAATCACTCATGCGTTATGTTTTGGTGATATGACATGATACGTTGATCAGTGATTGGGTAGGCCTAGATCACTATGTAAAGTCTTCATTGAACAAAACTGACATTTTGATTCCATTACTGCATCTTCTTGTTATTCAAGCAACAAAATGTATTTATACAAAATTTATGACTGTAGATATTTTCACAAATCAGCAACGAAAAATTTTGTCCTCCTTCGATCTTTCATCTGTATGCTGAATGCGTACAGCTGTCACAGGAAGTTGACAAAATGAAAGTAGGTGACCTACTTCTAATTTGTTTTTAGGTGGCGCTGGTAGTATCGAATCTCCCAGCATAAGGTCTAGAACCATGGTTGGTGTTTGTCCGCGGCAGCTGTGTGCGTTAGTGAAGCACAAGTCTGCAGTTTTGGGGTTCCTTCATCCAGAACGATCAGCAGGTCTATGGAATATTAACCCATCAATACGAAATGTCACAACAACGCCATTTCCAGAATTTGAGAATGATCCCAAGTTACAGTCCCATGATAGTTTGCACAAGTTCAGTTTGCAGAACCCTGACCAATTTTGGAGTACCTTGGCACGTTCAAGATTACAATGGACTCAAGATTTTGATGTGACCTCAGATTGTGATATCAACAAAGGACACATCAGATGGTTTCTAAATGGCAAACTCAATGCATCTGGTAAGAGCTATTTATAACTTATGGTATGACCCTTTGTTGACATGACCTAGATCTATATATCTACCAAAGTCAGTGAACGGATAGTGTATCATCTGGGGCTGATGTGGCGTTGCTGTATTGTGACTTCGTAAGTTATCCGAAGTCTGTAGGTTGAGGTCTTACAAAGCAAACTGTCAGCTGTGTAAATCTATTAAAGATATATTTAAGGAGCTCTTTCACAGAAGTGGATTTTTTTCTGTTTATGATTTGCCCCTATAAATTTACAAAAGATTGTAATACATTGCATCCCTGTGATACAACTTAACACTTGAACACTGCCATTACAGTTAATGTTCTACTCTATCAACATTGCATTATCTTAATGTCCTTTTTAAGTGTTGACACACTGGACCACAGCAGATACTATGATAAATAACTTACATTAAATAATGAATATTAAACATCCTTTTATGGTTATTTACAGCAATATATAAAGCTATTAGCTTTATATATCGCTGGTTATTTAATATTAGCCTCTTCCCCAGTTCCTGAAGGGAACCAAGGATTTGCATTGTGTCAGTTTGTCTGTACATCTGTCCTTTCATTGTTGTGGTTATATCATCCTCATTTCTTCACCCTATATTTGGTGCAAGTATACATGTGCATCATAAGTTGATGTGCACAATAAATTGCACTCTCACCATCCTTATTTTAAGTTACTCCCTCTGTTGATTTCATTTGTCCACACCATATCAAAGATATATCTAGGCTCCTCATATTTGATACAGGAATACATCTTAAGTGTCACTTACATGTAAAGCAATTGTGCACCTTCCACACTTATCTTAGAGTTATTTCCCTTGTCTATTTTGTTGGGTTGGGCCGTATTCATGTTATTTTTTTTTCACCTGAGTTTCCTATATTTAATGTATGGTAGGTATACATGTTAAGAAGATATCTGGACAATATCTAAGATATCTAAGTTATTTCTTCACCAAGGCTTTCCATATTAGGTATTTAGATAGATGGATTTTTTAAAAATTTATACATCTTTCCCAGGTGAAGATTATTAACTCTACAAATTAGCTTTGTTTTATATATATATATCTCCCTATATACATATATATATATAATATATATTTAATTAAGTATATATATTAAATATATATATATATATATATATATATATATATATATATATATATATATATATATATATATATATATATATATATATATATATAAATGAACTATTTTTGTCTTTTTTTACGATTTTGTCTTTTTTTACTTCTTTTACCAAATGGAAAGGTACCAGGCACCTTTCAAAATTTGTATGAAAATCACTGTAGGCCTATATATATATAAAGTTACAATATAGCTTGGTGTCAGAAAGTGTTTTGATGAACTGCATGATTATCTATGCTCTTAATCTTTTCACAGAGTATTAAAGATTATGACTTCATTCTATTTTAATAATCCTTGGGGAGTTGACTTCTCCAACCCTGGGAACTATGAAAGAGGTTTCAAAGAGTTGAACTATTTAGATCAGCATATAGCAAAAATATGTACAGAGCAGATGCTTTGTCAAGAGCCTCATCTCAAAGGCTAGACAAGCATGATCATGATAGGGAACAAGAAACAGAGATTTACTTGAATTCTGTTGTATAGAAATTATAGAAATTGGTAAACAGGGATAGCCTAAACAATCGGCACTCTGTATAGAAATGAATCTTTAATGGAAATAAGGGGGTATTTTACATTTTACAATAATCTTCTCATGTAAGGCCAGGTGTAGGTCAGTGATACCTAAAACACTCCATTCTGATATATTATCAAAACTACATCAGGGATTTTCAAATGTCTAGAGAGAGCAAAGTCTTTTGTATGATAGAAGGGAGTTAATGATGACATAGAAAGAGTTGTAAAATCATGTATGTGATTTATTGCACATACACCAAAGAAGTTTGAACTGCTTATCATTCCTACTGAATTTCCAAACAGACATTGGTAAAGGGATGCTTCAAAAGTGTTTGAGAATCCCACAAGTTTAATCTTAATATGAACTAAAATGGCCAAATGTTAAATATCTTACCAAGAAAAAAAAAGAAAATTGAAATTAAAACAGAAAACAAATGTTGATAAGATACACATAGCAATTTTTTTTATTGATAATGCATAATGTTGGAGGGTTGGGTTTATTTTCAGTCAACCCCAAATTTTGTTTTACACAAATCCCATTACCTGGATTTACCAGAACCATACATTATAAGTTTTTGTATGCAAAATACATATGTTGCTAAAGTGTGTTTTGGTAACATTTTTTATATGTCAGTTTAAGTTAGGATTTATCAAGATTTGAATTATAAAGTAGTTTTATAAATGTGGTGAATAGATAAATATATAAGAAATATAGATGTGAAGATGTCTACACAAGATTTACCTGATAAGAACTATTGAAATGTCATACAGGAAGTGTCTGGTCACAGGTGTATTGTTTACCTAAGTATATAGGTCTACAATGTATGTATAATTTATATCGTTAATAGTGATACATTTTCCTGTGGTTATGTCAACATGAAAGTGTTTGATCATCTTTGTTACTGCCTAACATATTACAGTGAACATGTCTAACGTAATTGATAAGAACTTCTAACGTAATTGATTAAAATGTTTGAAAAAGTCTCAGTGATAAAAATAATAAAATTTGCCTCACCTGTTGATACACATATGTACATGTAAAGTCTGACGGTTGTTATAGTAACCAGGAGATTTGACATTTTATGTCCTAACAGTTGTTAAAATTACCAGGCGATTTTACATTTTAAGTTCGACAGTTGTTATAGTTACCAGGAGATTTGACATTTTAAGTCTGACAGTTGTTATAGTTACCAGGAAATTTAACAGTTGTTGTTATAATATAGTTACCAGATTTGACATTTTAAGTCCTAACAATTGTTATAGCTACCAGGAGTTTTGACATTTTAAGTCCCTACAGTTGTTATAGTTACCAAGGGATTTGACATTAACAATCCCAACAGTTGTTATAGTTACCAGGCGATTTGACATTTTAAGTCCCAACAGTTGTTATAGTTACCAGGAGATTTGACATTTTAAGTCTGACAGTTGTTATAGTTACCAGAAGATTTAACAGTTGTTGTTATAATATAGTTTCCAGGAGATTTGAAATCTAAGTCTTAACAGTTGTTATAGTTACCAAGGGATTTGACATTAACAATCCCAACAGTTGTTATAGTTACCTGGAGATTTGACATTTTAAGTCCGACAGTTGCTATAGTTACCAGGAAATTTGACATTTTAAGTCCCAACAGTTGTTATAGTTACCAGGGGATTTGACATTCTAAGTCTTAACAGTTGTTATAGTTACCAGGGGATTTGACATTTGAAATCTCAACAGTTGTTATAGATACCAGGAGATTTGACATTTTAAGTCCCAACAGTTGTTATAGTTAACAGGGGATTTGACATTTTAAGTTCCAACAGTTGTTATAATTACCAGGAAATTTGACATTTTAAGTCCCAACAGTTGTTATAATTACCAGGAAATTTGACATTTCAAGTCCCAACAGTTGTTATAGTTAACAGGGGATTTGACATTTTAAGTCCCAACAGTTGTTATATTTACCAGGAGATTTGACATTTTAAGTCTGACAGTTGTTATATTTACTAGGAAATTTGACAGTTTAAGTCCCGTTAGTTGTTATATTTACCAGGAGATTTTGGGGCTCCTAAAGGGGCCAAAAAGTGTCAAAACTTGATACATCTTAGTTTAAGAATCTTCATTTCATTTGTATGCTAATGATCCTTTTGTTTTAATCTAAACCCAAATAGGAAAGGGATTCCATGCCAAACTTAGCCACAGCCAATGTCAAAAGCCTTAACAGAATCCCAACACCATTTTTGCTGATACATAATCGGACTACAATCATATTTTACAAACTCTTGGTTGTCAGGGTCATGTTGATGAGGGAAAAGTGGGGGAAAATATGATAGAAAGATTTGTGAAGTTAGATATGATGATTTCAGCATTATCCAATGATCTTCTCTTACTTGATCGTAATTGAGGAAGTTGTGAATCTTGTGGTATTTTATCTGTGTAGTTGTGTCCGAGATGTCATGTACGATGTAGTCGTGCACATGACTCAGTTAAGCACATGATTCATGTCCTGATAATTGATCGTAATTCGAAGGATGTCTATGCACATTCACATATATATACCCCCAATAATAGATAAACCTTTTAAACATTATGGAAAAAGGTATTCTCTAAATTTGTATCCAGTTAGAATGAATTTACTTCAAACTGCAAGATGCATGTTTCCATGGATTGTAAAATAATAGTTTTGATATACAAGTATTGTTTGTCTGATAATTAAACATTTTCAGTAACTAGACATGGAATAATTAATAAATAAAACATACCGTAGTGGTCTACTTCATTTTCATAAAAAATACCTATCTGGCATATCTGCTAGATCGACAAGTCTGCAAAACTATATCTACATTTAAAATGGAGCCGGCCTGGCTTAGTCAGTAGTGACTCGACTCTGGATAGTAAGGTCGTGAGTTTGAGTCCCGCCGGCGACAGGTTGGTTTCCTGTCTTTCGGATTAGATAGTAAAAACTGGAGGTCCTGTGTCACAGTAGGTGTTGGCATGTTAAAGAACCCTCACTGCTCGATGACGTTAGTGCCGAGCATAGGCCAAAATTTGAAGCCCTTCACCGGCATTTGGTGATGTCTCCATATGAGTGAAATATTCTTGAGTGGGACATTAAACAACAATAAACTAAAACAAACAAACATTTAAAATGCATCAAAATGAAGGCCAGCATGCTATACATGTACTTGAATTTTACTAAAATCCAGAATAGTGAAACAAAAAGGATTTTTAATTTCATGTATAAGTCTTCAGTTTAAAACAATATGTAAAAATATCCATATCTTATATCATATCAGCTGAAAGTCTGACCTGGTGTAGTGTATACAATTATTGACATATAAATGTAGGTTGATATCAGGATATATCAACTTGAGATAATTTATATTTACTGTTGAGTCAAAAGCTCATGTGAATATATATTTTTTAAAAATCTTGATAATTACCAGTTAATTCATATTCTCTAAGTCAGAAGCTGAGGTGAATATATATATTTTTGAAAAATCCTGATCATAACCAGTTAATTCATATTCTCTTAGCCAGAAGCTGAGGTGAATATATATATTTTTGAAAAATCCTGATAATAACCAGTTAATTCATATTCTCTTAGCCAGAAGCTGAGGTGAATATATATTGTCAATGGTTGATAAATCCTAATTTTGACATGTTTTAAAAGTCTGTAAACATGAAGACAAGGGACAAAGGCCCACAAAAAGCATGACATCACAATACAGTTTATAGGTCTTGACATTAGGAATTGAGTCAGCAAAATTGTTGCCTATTAATTGAACTAGTAAGCTACATACTCTTTTTGCTACATACATGTTTATGTATATACAGTAAAACCTCTTTATAATAAACAAACACAATGATAAACCACTTACATATGTCTACACATATACAGTAAAACCTCTTTATAATAAACAAACACAAACAATGATAAACCACTTACATATGTCTACATATATACAATAAAACCTCTTTATAATAAACAAACAATGATAAACCACTTACATATGTCTACATATATACAGTAAAACCTCTTTATAATAAACAAACACAATGATAAACCACTTACATATGTCTACATATATACAGTAAAACCTCTTTATAATAAACAAACACAATGATAAATCACTTACATATGTCTACATATATACAGTAAAACCTCTTTATAATAAACAAACACAGTGATAAATCACTTACATATGTCTACATATATACAGTAAAACCTCTTTATAATAACAAACACAATGATAAATCACTTACATATGTCTACATATATACAGTAAAACCTCTTTATAATAAACAAACACAATGATAAACCACTTACATATGTTTACATATATACAGTAAAACCTCTTTATAATAAACAAACACAAGCAATGATAAACCACTTACATATGTCT
The DNA here is from genome assembly GCA_030159075.1 of Atrina japonica. Lineage (NCBI taxonomy): Eukaryota > Metazoa > Mollusca > Bivalvia > Pterioida > Pinnidae > Atrina > Atrina japonica. Next base: position 1,196,034 of record BROG01000133.1, on the reverse strand, counting down.
ACATATATACAGTAAAACCTCTTTATAATAAACAAACACAATGGTAAACCACTTACATATGTCTACATATATACAGTAAAACCTCTTTATAATAAACAAACACAATGATAAACCACTTACATATGTCTACATATATACAGTAAAACCTCTTTATAATAAACAAACACAATGATAAACCACTTACATATGTCTACATATATACAGTAAAACCTCTTTATAATAAACAAACACAATGATAAACCACTTACATATGTTTACATATATACAGTAAAACCTCTTTATAATAAACAAACACAATGATAAACCACTTACATATGTCTACATATATACAGTAAAACCTCTTTATAATAAACAAACACAAGCAATGATAAACCACTTACATATGTCTACATATATACAGTAAAACCTCTTTATAATAAACAAACACAAGCAATGATAAACCACTTACATATGTCTACATATATACAGTAAAACCTCTTTATAATAAACAAACACAATGATAAACCACTTACATATGTTTACATATATACAGTAAAACCTCTTTATAATAAACAAACACAATGATAAACCACTTACATATGTTTACATATATACAGTAAAACCTCTTTATAATAAACAAACACAAGCAATGATAAACCACTTACATATGTCTACATATATACAGTAAAACCTATTTATAATAAACAAACACAATGATAAACCACTTACATATGTCTACATATATACAGTAAAACCTCTTTATAATAAACAAACACAATGATAAACCACTTACATATGTCTACATATATACAGTAAAACCTCTTTATAATAAACAAACACAAGCAATGATAAACCACTTACATATGTTTACATATATATACAGTAAAACCTCTTTATAATAAACAAACACAATGATAAACCACTTACATATTATTACATATATACAGTAAAACCTCTTTATAATAAACAAACACAAGCAATGATAAACCACTTACATATGTCTACATATATACAGTAAAACCTATTTACAATAAACAAACAATGATAAACCACTTACATATGTCTACATATATACAGTAAAACCTCTTTATAATAAACAAACACAATGATAAACCACTTACATATGTCTACATATATACAGTAAAACCTCTTTATAATAAACAAACACAAGCAATGATAAACCACTTACATATGTTTACATATATATACAGTAAAACCTCTTTATGATAAACAAACACAAGTAATGATAAACCACTTACATATGTTTACATATATATACAGTAAAACCTCGTTATAGTAAACAAACACAAGTAATGATAAACCACTTACATTTGTCTACATTTATACAGTAAAACCTCTTTATAGTAAACCCCCTGATTCATTTGGTACCTCACTTAATGCATTAATTTTTGAAAGTCCACCTTTCCAATTTTCCTTATTATTCCATTTAAAGTTTCCCTGAAACTGTTGCCAAACCCCTTTATAATGCCAAATTATGGCTAAACAAATGAAGGCAGTATACCATGGTATTAATGTACTTTTTATTCTTTGACAGTAAATTGTGTTGATCGTCATTTAAAAGAACTCGGCAACAGCCCAGCACTAATTTGGGAGAAGGATGAACCAGGGGCAGAAGAATATGTTTCATTCAAGTAAAGTATATTATATATTGTTATGATTCTTCTATGTATCATGAGTCGTACAACAATCCTACATGTACATTACTGTATGAAAGGAGAGAGGGTAAAACAAAATTCTCAAATTAGGTTTTTTTTTTAATTAAGATGTTGTATATTTTCCAAATTTTCCAGATCCTGGACCCAGACTTTTGGAGGTAGGAAAATCCCTGACTGTTGTCCAATTTATCCAATCACAGTAGTTTTGATTGGCAGTGGAAGTCATCGCATAGTCTGTTGATTCAATAAAACTCTGAAATTGTTTAAAAGCCTCGATCTGATTGGTTGGCAAATGCCAGCACTGTTTACTCGCATTGGCTGAGACTTCATGAATAATAAAAATATGTACTGAGATTTCGATTGCATGAGACCACAGGTGGGAAAGAGCATAGCAATTCCAGACGATGACCGCGAGTATGCAATCACCTTACTTGTATGTACCGGTAATTGTCTGAATTGTATGTAATGTGAAATTTTATATTTATATAGCGAACTTTCGAAAATGGTCAATAAGATGGCAAATATGCTTAAATCACATGGTATTGGCAAAGGTGATAGAGTGGCAATATACCTTCCTACCTCTCCAATAGCTGTGGGAGCCATGTTAGCTTGTGCAAGAATTGGAGCCATTCATAGTGTTGTATTTGCAGGATTCAGTGCTGATGCCTTGGCAGGGAGAATCTTAGATGGTTGGTATTTATATCTGCCCTATTGGAGTGGGGAGACATTATCAAAATTTATACTTTTTCATTCATCTTAAAGATAATAATTTAAAGAACTTAATAATACAGAATGTCTATTTTACGTCTATCTGACAAAGGGTTACTGTTGATGATTTTACAAATGTATGGCGATAGATTAGACCACCTTATTTCTTTATAAGACTTTTTTTTGGACTTTCAGACTTTTAGATTGAATGATTTTGAAATCTTGTGGTGGCTCAGTAATAGATATTTGCAAGCACAAAATCTTGGTCTTACATTTGAATCTTGGTCTTACATTTTACCTGAGACTTTAAAACACAGGTAGTGCCTCTTCCTTTGGTGTACCCATAGAAGTAGAAGTTGAGAATCTTTTCAATTGGATTTTTAAATAATGTCTCATGTCTGCATAGGCAATGCACTTTAAAGAATTGTAGTATAGCACATAAAGCGTAGCATATGTGGCATAGTGCATGTAGCATAACACATGTAGCAAAGAACATGTAGCATAGCACATGACTTGTAGCATAACACATGTAACTCAGGACATGTACATTTTGAAGCATAGGACATGTAACATATCACAGGATGTGTAGCATAGCACAGGGAATGTAGCATAGGCTAGCACAGGACATGGAGCATAGCACATGTAGCACAGGACATGTAGCATTGCATATGTAGCACAAGACTTATAGCATAGCACATGTAACTGGATTTCTAGCATAACACATGTAGCATAGGACTTGTAGCATGATACATGTAGCACAAGACTTGTAGCATAGCACATGCAGGACAGGATTTGTAGCACAGGATATATAGCATAGCACATGTGAATTGTGCATGTAAAACAGGTAAAAATGTGCACTTCATCTATACCTGATGATGTGTCATTATTAGTGAAAGGTCATTCACAGGACATAGAGCTGGCAGGACATCGAGCTACATGTAGCAGAACAGAGTCTAGCTATAATAAAATCATTTGATTGGATTCAGTTCTTATCATTCCTGAGTTTTACTTTTGATAATTCAGAAAATTAGATATTCATTTTTTGTTTTGGTTCAGTCATTTGCCAATGCTACCCTGATTTTTTTCTGTTAAGATGATTTTAAGTGAAGGTAAAATATTGTTGTTTATTTGTAGCACAGGCATCTACTGTGATTACGGCAGATGAGGGATTACGAGGTGGAAAGGCCATCCCCCTGAAAAAGACAGTGGATGATGCCGTCAGTCAGTGCCCTTGTGTCAAACAGGTTTTTGTGTATCAACGAACAGGTAGAGAAGTTCCCATGGGAAAGAAAGATCTTATCATTGAAAAAGTAAGATAAATACTGTATTGTATTAAGCATGTAAAATTTGTTAATAGACAAAAGTTATTTCTTTTTACTAAACCAACTACTTGTATTATTTGTGAAGATGTGTGGACAAATTATTTTACTGTCTGATCATTATCATGAGTAAGCGTAGTCTAGACAAATTTGTAACAGTCTGACTGAATGACTGCCATGTTAAAGCAACATTTTAAGCTCACCTGAGTCAGATGAACTATTGCCATCATCTTATATGTGTTGTTCATTGTCGTTCAGATAGACATTTTCAACAATCTGTTCTTATTTATGACCCAACTTTGCATGAATGATAAATGAAATACAATTGAACTTGTCTGTAAAGGCCACTCAACGAAACAGGCAAAAGTAGCTGTCATAGACAGGTAACCTTTGTGAAGAGGTTTATTCATTATAAAAATGTTGACAGGGGTTATGCTTGAATGGCTTTTATATGCAGGTGCCCTTTATACAGAGGTGACATTTAAAGCATATTTGACTGTATGTTGTCAATTTTGTGATTTTCATGTACATTGATCAATCAACATGGCTGCTATTACTATAAATAGAACATAGTCATATGTGAGTCAGGTGAGCAATTCAGTCTCAGGTGAGCCTCTAGCTCTTATTCTATAAGCACTGATGTAATCATTACCAGGTGCAAGTTTGTTTCCGAAAGTTTAAATATTTTGTTAAAATGTACATATACTGCTCCTGCAAGGATGGCAATAGAATTTTTATACTGAAACACTCTTTGTAGAGAATAAAATTTTGAAATAAAGTGAAATCTTGATCAAGCACTATTTTTACAGGAAATGGAGTCCCAGGATGATATATGTCCTCCAGAAGTTATGGACAGTGAAGACTATCTTTTTATGCTGTATACCTCTGGGTCAACAGGAAAACCCAAAGGTATTGCTCATTCTACTGCAGGATACATGTTGTATGCTAGTCTCACACAAAAAGTAAGTCAATTCTGAGTTTTTCCATTTGATCTTAAAGCTACTATGTAGGTAGCTGTGTCATGTGTACAATTCTCCTGTGGTATGAAATTTCATAGCATAGATCTCTCTGGCACTTTATCTTCATATCTAAGTCAAAACTTACTGAATAGGTGTTGACTAGGTATTGAAGAACAACAAAGAATGTCATCATCACATGTATTCTGCATCGTCAAATTCTTTAGAGGGTATGTATTTGGCACTTGGTCAAAACTAAATATTTCAGTAGTGAGAAAAATTGAAAATTGAAATCATACATAGTAATCAAGAAATAAAAAGTTACTTCTCTGCTGTACAAAATGTACATGTACAATGTACATAACCATCAACATTTTTGTGGTGAATTTGACTGCTTGATGGCTTTAGAACCATATTAGACCCTTTAATCTTGCTTTCCTATTATTCCTGTTAAAAAGAACTACATTTATTTAGGTTTGAGAGCCTGAGTTAGTTATGTTGTATTATTTTTGTCTTCCTATAAATTATGTTAAAAAAACTACATTTATTTAGGTCTGAGAGCCTGAGTTAGACATATTGTATTATTTTTGTCTTCCTATAAATTATGTTAAAAAAACTACATTTATTTTGGTTTGAGAACCTGAGTTAATTATATTGCATTATTTTTGTCTGCCTATAATTTATGTATTTAATTAGGTTTGAGAACCTGAGTTAGATATATTGTATTATTTTTGTCTTTAGCATGTATTTGACTATCGGATTGGGGAAAGATTTGGCTGTGTAGCTGACATTGGCTGGATCACAGGACACAGTTATGTGGTGTATGGACCACTGCTAAATGGAGCCACAACAGTATTGTTTGAAAGTACCCCATTATATCCAGATCCAGGTATTTCATCCATGTTAATTTATCTCAAATGCTTTTCTATTTACATGTATGTTGGGGAGGTCACATGACTTGAATATTTATACAAAAGTTAAATATATTTTATAGATTTTAATGGGAATATGATAAAAGTGAAATAATCTTTCTTACAGCTGTTCATTCAGAATTTAGTACCCCAACAATAATAAATAAATGATGTCTCTGATATAATTTTGTGTTTAAGATATATCTTGCGATATTTGCATCTGTAGGTAGTATATCTAGCTGTGTGTTTATAAAGTACAAGGTGATATCTAGTTTTTCTAACTGGTCAGGTATTAACTACATATATTAATCTGACATATGTCTGCCACAATCATATATGAGGCTATAATTTTATATCACAGGACGCTATTGGGAGATGACAGAGAGGTTAAAACTGCAACACATTTACCTGGCACCAACGGCACTTCGTATGTTGTTGAAGGATGGAGACAGTTTTGTGAAAAAATATGATAGATCATCACTTAGAAAACTAGGATGTGGTAAGTTATTATGTGTGATGTTCTGGATACATTGAAGTTAATCCGCTGTTAAACTTGTATCTACTGGTCTGATTTTGATTTTGAGTTGTGTTTTATGCCACAATCAACAATTTTTCAGTTGTATGGTGGCTGCCAGTTTTGATGGAAGGGAGAACCCAGTTACCCGTGCCTTCTGCAAGTAAACTGGAAAACTTTCTCACAAAAGTCAGCTTAGGTTCCAGCAGGGCTTGAATCTATGCTGACCAGAAGTGAGAGACTTCATTATTCAATGCTCTTATTACTTAGCCACAGAGGTCCAAACCTACTGGTATTATATTAATCAATGATTGTGCAACTAATTATACAAATGTGAAGTGTGATCCCAAGTTATACAAGTAGTGAGCTGTGACCTACAGCTGATATTGTGCATGTGATAATGTTGAACATTGTACTGAGTTGTAGATATTGTAAATATAACTCAGCTGATGTAATTATATTTATAAATGTTTATAATGATGTAAGAAGTAAGAATGATACAAATTTTTTATATGTAAACATTCTAAAGTTTTACATACCCTGTACATGTAATGTAAACATTCTACATTTCACATACCCTGTGTACATAATGTGAAGAATTGATGTAAACATTCTAAATTTCACATATCCCCTTTACATAATTTGAACAATTGATGAAAACATTATAAATTTTATATGCCCTGTATACATAAAATGAACTATTGATGAAAACATTATAAATTTTATATACCCTCTTTACATAATTTGAACAATTGATGAAACCATTATAAATTTTATATACCCTGTATACATAAATTGAACAATTGATGAAAACATTATAAATTTTATATACCCTGCATACATAATATGAACTGTTGATATACCTGTGATGGTGTTCCTTGTTTTAACTTAATGAAAATGTATGCATGTATAATCAAGTAATATTTTCACTCACCCTTGAGAAATAGAAAGTATTACAAAGTAATGACCACATTTTGCTTTTATTATTTTTTCTCCCTTTAGTTGGGGAGCCACTCAATCATGAGGCTTGGGAATGGTACAATGACGTAATTGGTGATGGTAATTGTGATGTGGTAGACACCTGGTGGCAAACTGAGACTGGCGGAATATGTATTGCTCCAAGACCATCTGAAGTTGGTGCAGAAATACGACCAGCTATGCCCATGAGGCCATTTTTTGGTATAAAACCAGCATTGATGGATCCCAAGGTAGCCATGTTATAATTGTGTAAAATAATTCCACCTTAATAACTTACTAGAAGATATCAAAATATAAATCAATATTATTTTGTATGATCTAATTTGAAAAATAAGAATTTAGTATTGAGTTTGCTATAATGACTTGTATTCACCATAAAACAGGGTATTTCAAACGGTTGTTTAATTTCGACCTTTAATCATATTGCTATCAGTACACTGTAACTGCCATCTCATTCATCAGGCATACAGTCTTTACACAAAGGCTTTATACCTGATTATTAGGTCATCCAAGTGGCTCATTGTAGATCATAGTGGCACATTGTAAATCTTACTGGCTCATTGTAGATCTAAGTGACTTGTAGATCTAAGTGGCTCATTGTAGATCTAAGTGGCTTATTATAGATCTAAGTGGCTTATTATAGATCTAAGTGGCTCATTGTAGATCTAAGTGGCTTATTATAGATCTAAGTGGCTCATTGTAGATCTAAGTGGCTTATTATAGATCTAAGTGGCTTATTGTAGATATGAGGGGCTCATTGTAGATCTAAGTGATTTATCGTATATCTAAGTGGCTCAGTGTATATCTAAGTGGCTCATTGTAAATCTAAGTGGCTTATTGTAAATCTGAATGGCTAAGTATAGATCTAAATGGCGGCTCAGTGTATATCTAAGTGGCTCATTGTAGATCTAAGTGGCATATCGTCGATCAAAGTGGCTTATTGTAAATCAAAGTGGCTCAGTGTATATCTAAGTGGCTCAGTGTAGATCTAAGTGACTTATCGTAGAGCTAAGTGGCTTATTGAAGATCTGAGTGGCTAAGTATAGGTATAAATGGCTCAGTGTAGATCTAAGTGGCTTTTTGTAGATCTAAGTGGCTTATTGTAGATCTGAGTGGCTTAATGTAGATCTAAGTGGTTTATTGTATATCTAAGTGGCTCAATGTAGATTTAAGTGACTTATTGTAGACCTAAGTGGCTTATTCAAAATCTGAGTGGCCCAGTGTAGGTATAAATGGCTCAGTATAGGTCTAAGTGGCTTATTGTAGATTAAAGTGTCTCAATGTAGATCTAAACCACTTATTGTAAATTCAAGTGGATCATTTTAGATTTAAGTTATTCATTGTATATCTAAGTGACTCATAAATCTAAGTGGCTTATTATAGATTTAAAAGGCTTATTGTAGATCTAAATGGCTCAGTGTAGATCTAAGTGGCTTTTTGTAGATATAAGCTGCTCATTGTAGATCTGAGTGGGTTATTGTAAATCTAATGGGCTTATTGTAGATATAAATAGGTTATTGTAGATCTAAATCGCTCAGTGTAGATCTAAGTGGCTTATAGTAAATCTAACTGGTTTATTGCCGAATTAAGTGGCATATTGTTGAAGTGACTAAGGTGACCTATTATGATCTGTTGTCATTGGTTGCCATGTGGTTATGTGTCATATTGGTGTGTGATGAATAGATTTTTGAAAAAAATATAAGGTGCATACCCTTTAAACCTTTTAATTTAATCTGAAAAATAGCTGAGCCTATTCTCTAAACATCAGATATGTATCATCTAAACAGCAAGGTCTATACAATAGGTGTCAGCCAAGTAACTTGGAGAACGCTTTGCTTGATAATAATTACATGTCATGTATGGGTTGGTCATTGATAGTAGATGACCCCTATTGATCTTTAGGTCAAATGGTGAAAGGTCACCAGGTGCAATGCAGTGCTCTGTAGAACTGTTGTTTGCTGTGATAGTATCAGTGGGTGCATACTTTCTCTTACAAATATTTCCTGTTGCAATTTGTGTATCATCACAGTCTCACTTTAGATTTTTAGCATTCATGACAGTTTACATGTAAATCAGTACAGTTGAGGCTTTCATTCTTTCCACTTTCAGTTGGACTTGATTTAATGAATGGTTTGACTATCTACAGCCCATACCTCTCATCTCTTTACTCTAATGTTTGCTTCTTATTCTTCTTATAGGGTAATGAACTAAGTGACAATGATGTCAAAGGTGCCCTTTGCATTAACTCAGTTTGGCCAGGAATGGCAAGAACAATTTACGGTGACCATGAACGTTTCCTAAATACATACTACAATCCTTACCCAGGTAAGTGATATCATTTGTAGGAGTTTTATGATTCCATCTACTGTAAATTGGGATATTTTGGCATTGCTAAAATTTGGCTTCTATGGTCATAAAAATGAAGGGTTATTTTTTTGGCCATTTAAATTTTGGCCAGTTATGTTTGTATCATGTTTAGATTTGGTTTACCATCAAACATTTTACCTGTGCATTTAAAATTTACTTATGTTATGAATAAAAATATATATACATGAACCATAGGATCCCTCTCACTATGAAACTTAACATTAAAAACATTTCAGGTTTATGTTAAAAATGGATCCAGATTTTCCGGCCGTCAAACATGTACATATTTTGGCCATTGTTTAATTTTGGCCATTTTAACAGGGTGGCTGAATTGGCCAAAATTAAACAATGGCCAAAATATCCCAATTTACAGTATAGCCTGCAGGAAAACACAGACAAGTACAAATTCTTTGTTTCTTTTATTGTGGTGTTTTATGCAACTCTCATGGTGGCAACCAGTTTTTAATTGTGGGAGAGAGAACCTGGCCAGCCTCATGCAAGTAAACTTTATCACAAAATCAGCTTAGGGTCCAGTGGGATGCAAACCTGTGTTAACTGGAAGTGAGGGACTTCATTGTTTAAAGCATGATGCTCTGGCAATGGAGACCCCAAGTACAATACTAAACTAAATGAAGACCACTGAAGTAAATAACATATTCTCTTGTTTTAATAGTGATTCTCATCATAGTAAAAAATTATCAGAATGGATGTTCTGAGATATCAAGGTAAATAGATCTGGAAATGTAATTTGAGTCTCATTTGTCATGTGATATGTAGTCGTATATTGCAAAGGTACCATGACCTTTTTGTACTGTGATTATCATCATTTGTATAGGGTAGGCCTACCACTCATGTGATATATAACTGTATATTACAAAGGTACTGTGACCGTATTGTATTTTGATTATCATTAATTGTAAAGGGAAGGCCTACCACTCATGTGATATAGCCTGATATTACAAAGGTACTGTGACCTTTTTGTACTGTGATTATCATCATTTGTATAGGGTAGGCCTACCACTCATGTGATATATAACTGTATATTACAAAGGTACCATGACCTTTTTGTACTGTGATTATCATCATTTGTATAGGGTAGGCCTACCACTCATGTGATATAGCCTGATATTACAAAGGTACTGTGACCTTTTTGTACTGTGATTATCATCATTTGTATAGGGTAGGCCTACCACTCATGTGATATATAGTCGTATATTACAAAGGTACTGTGTCCTTTTTGTACTGTGATTATCATCATTTGTATAGGGTAGGCCTAATACTCATGTGATATATAACTGTATATTACAAAGGTACTGTGACCTTTTTGTTCTGTGATTATCATCATTTGTATAGGGTAGGCCTAATACTCATGTGATATATAACTGTATATTACAAAGGTACCATGACCTTTTTGTACTGTGATTATCATCGTTTGTATAGGGTAGGCCTAATACTCATGTGATATATAACTGTATATTACAAAGGTACCATGACCTTTTTGTACTGTGATTATCATCATTTGTATAGGGTAGGCCTAATACTCATGTGATATATAACTGTATATTACAAAGGTACCATGACCTTTTTGTACTGTGATTATCATCATTTGTATAGGGTAGGCCTACCACTCATGTGATATATAACTGTATATTACAAAGGTACCATGACCTTTTTGTACTGTGATTATCATCATTTGTATAGGGTAGGCCTACCACTCATGTGATATATAGTCATATATTACAAAGGTATTGTGACCTTTTTGTACTGTGATTATCATCATTTGTATAGGGTAGGCCTAATACTCATGTGATATATAGTCATATATTACAAAGGTATTGTGACCTTTTTGTACTGTGATTATCATCATTTGTATAGGGTAGGCCTACCACTCATGTGATATATAGTCATATATTACAAAGGTATTGTGACCTTTTTGTACTGTGATTATCATCATTTGTATAGGGTAGGCCTACCACTCATGTGATATATAGTCATATATTACAAAGGTATTGTGACCTTTTTGTACTGTGATTATCATCATTTGTATAGGGTAGGCCTACCACTCATGTGATATATAGTCATATATTACAAAGGTATTGTGACCTTTTTGTACTGTGATTATCATCATTTGTATAGGGTATTACTTCAGTGGGGATGGTGCCTACAGGTCAAAGGAAGGATATTATCAGATAACAGGCAGAATGGATGATGTTTTGAATGTGAGTGGACACAGACTGGGAACTGCAGAAATTGAGGATATTTTGGTAGGTAACAGACAAGAATCACCAATATTTGAGAATCATAAAACAAGAAAGACTGTGTTTTTCTGCCAATGTGCTTATGCATACATTTAAGATTACCCTTACTTATCTATTAATGTACAGACATCTGAAAGTCATCTAGTGTGACCTAGACAATGTATACAGAGAGACATCTGAAAGTCACGTACTGTGACACAGACAGTGTATACAGACAGACATTTGACAGTCACAAAACCTAGATAGTGTATACACACATTTAAAGTTCACCTACTGTGACACAGGCAGTGTATACAGACATTTGAAGGTCATCTACTGTGACATGGACAGTATAAAGACAGACATTTGAAGGTTATCTACTGTGACATAGACAGTATAAAGACAGATATTTGAAGGTTATCTACTGTGAAATAGACAGTTATACTGACAGACATTTGAAAGTCATCTACTGTGACATAGACAGTATAAAGAAAGATATTTGAAGGTCATCTACTGTGACATAGACAGTATAAAGGCAGATATTTGAAAGTTATCTGCTGTGACATAGACAGTATAAAGACAGACATTTGAAGGTCATCTACTGTGAAATAGACAGTTATACTGACAGACATTTGAAAGTCATCTACTGTGACATAGACAGTATAAAGAAAGATATTTGAAGGTTATCTACTGTGACATAGACAGTATAAAGACAGACATTTGAAGGTCATCTACTGTGACATAGACAGTATAAAGACAGATATTTGAAGGTCATCTACTGTGACATAGACAGTATAAAGACAGATATTTGAAGGTTATCTACTGTGACATAGACAGTATAAAGACAGATATTTGAAGGTTATCTACTGTGACATAGACAGTATAAAGACAGACATTTGAAGGTCATCTACTGTGACATGGGCAGTATAAAGACAGACATTTGAAGGTTATCTACTGTGACATAGACAGTATAAAGACAGATATTTGAAGGTTATCTACTGTGACATAGACAGTATAAAGACAGACATTTGAAGGTTATCTACTGTGACATAGACAGTATAAAGACAGATATTTGAAGGTTATCTACTGTGACATAGACAGTATAAAGACAGACATTTGAAGGTTATCTACTGTGACATAGACAGTATACAGACAGACATTTAAAGGTTATCTACTGTGACATAGACAGTTATACTGACAGACATTTGAAAGTCACCTACTGTGACAAAGACAGTATACAGACAGACATTTGAAGGTCATCTACTGTGACATGGACAGTATAAAGACAGACATTTGAAGGTTATCTACTGTGACATAGACAGTATACTGACAGACATTTGAAGGTTATCTACTGTGACATAGACAGTATAAAGACAGATATTTGAAGGTCATCTACTGTGACATAAACAGTGTATACAGATAGACATTTGAAGGTCATCTACTGTGACAGACAGTATAAAGACAGATATTTGAAGGTCATCTACTGTGACATGGACAGAATAAAGACAGACATTTGAAGGTTATCTACTGTGACATAGACAGTATAAAGACAGACATTTGAAGGTCATCTACTGTGACATAGACATTATACAGACAGACATTTGAAGGTCATCTACTGTCACATAGACAGTATACTGACAGACATTTGAAGGTTATCTACTGTGACATAGACAGTATAAAGACAGATATTTAAAGGTTATCTACTGTGAAATAGACAGTTATATACTGACAGACATTTGAAAGTCATCTACTGTGACATAGACAGTATAAAGAAAGATATTTTTGAAGGTTATCTACTGTGACATAGACAGTATAAAGACAGACATTTGAAGGTCATCTACTGTGACATGGACAGTATAAAGACAGACATTTGAAGGTTATCTACTGTGACATAGACAGTATAAAGACAGATATATGAAGGTAATCTACTGTGACATAAACAGTGTATACAGATAGACATTTGAAGGTCATCTACTGTGACAGACAGTATAAAGACAGATATTTGAAGGTCATCTACTGTGACATGGACAGTATAAAGACAGACATTTGAAGGTTATCTACTGTGACATAGACAGTATACAGACAGACATTTGAAGGTCAGCTACTGTCACATAGACAGTATACTGACAGACATTTGAAAGTCACCTACTGTGACAAAGACAGTATACAGACAGACATTTGAAGGTCATCTACTGTGACATGGTCAGTATAAAGACAGACATTTGAAGGTTATCTACTGTGACATAGACAGTATAAAGACAGATATTTGAAGGTAATCTACTGTGACATAGACAGTATAAAGACAAATATTTGAAGGTCATCTACTGTGACATAGACAGTATACTGACAGACATTTGAAGGTTATCTTCTGTGACATAGACAGTATAAAGACAGATATTTGAAGGTCATCTACTGTGACATGGACAGTATAAAGACAGATATTTGAAAGTTATCTGCTGTGACATAGACAGTATAAAGACAGACATTTGAAGGTCATCTACTGTGAAATAGACAGTTATACTGACAGACATTTGAAAGTCATCTACTGTGACATAGACAGTATAAAGAAAGATATTTGAAGGTCATCTACTGTGACATAGACAGTATAAAGGCAGATATTTGAAAGTTATCTGCTGTGACATAGACAGTATAAAGACAGACATTTGAAGGTCATCTACTGTGAAATAGACAGTTATACTGACAGACATTTGAAAGTCATCTACTGTGACATAGACAGTATAAAGAAAGATATTTGAAGGTTATCTACTGTGACATAGACAGTATAAAGACAGACATTTGAAGGTCATCTACTGTGACATAGACAGTATAAAGACAGATATTTGAAGGTTATCTACTGTGACATAGACAGTATAAAGACAGATATTTGAAGGTTATCTACTGTGACATAGACAGTATAAAGACAGACATTTGAAGGTCATCTACTGTGACATGGGCAGTATAAAGACAGACATTTGAAGGTTATCTACTGTGACATAGACAGTATAAAGACAGATATTTGAAGGTTATCTACTGTGACATAGACAGTATAAAGACAGACATTTGAAGGTTATCTACTGTGACATAGACAGTATAAAGACAGATATTTGAAGGTTATCTACTGTGACATAGACAGTATAAAGACAGACATTTGAAGGTTATCTACTGTGACATAGACAGTATACAGACAGACATTTAAAGGTTATCTACTGTGACATAGACAGTTATACTGACAGACATTTGAAAGTCACCTACTGTGACAAAGACAGTATACAGACAGACATTTGAAGGTCATCTACTGTGACATGGACAGTATAAAGACAGACATTTGAAGGTTATCTACTGTGACATAGACAGTATACTGACAGACATTTGAAGGTTATCTACTGTGACATAGACAGTATAAAGACAGATATTTGAAGGTCATCTACTGTGACATAAACAGTGTATACAGATAGACATTTGAAGGTCATCTACTGTGACAGACAGTATAAAGACAGATATTTGAAGGTCATCTACTGTGACATGGACAGAATAAAGACAGACATTTGAAGGTTATCTACTGTGACATAGACAGTATAAAGACAGACATTTGAAGGTCATCTACTGTGACATAGACATTATACAGACAGACATTTGAAGGTCATCTACTGTCACATAGACAGTATACTGACAGACATTTGAAGGTTATCTACTGTGACATAGACAGTATAAAGACAGATATTTAAAGGTTATCTACTGTGAAATAGACAGTTATACTGACAGACATTTGAAAGTCATCTACTGTGACATAGACAGTATAAAGAAAGATATTTGAAGGTTATCTACTGTGACATAGACAGTATAAAGACAGACATTTGAAGGTCATCTACTGTGACATGGACAGTATAAAGACAGACATTTGAAGGTTATCTACTGTGACATAGACAGTATAAAGACAGATATATGAAGGTAATCTACTGTGACATAAACAGTGTATACAGATAGACATTTGAAGGTCATCTACTGTGACAGACAGTATAAAGACAGATATTTGAAGGTCATCTACTGTGACATGGACAGTATAAAGACAGACATTTGAAGGTTATCTACTGTGACATAGACAGTATACAGACAGACATTTGAAGGTCAGCTACTGTCACATAGACAGTATACTGACAGACATTTGAAAGTCACCTACTGTGACAAAGACAGTATACAGACAGACATTTGAAGGTCATCTACTGTGACATGGTCAGTATAAAGACAGACATTTGAAGGTTATCTACTGTGACATAGACAGTATAAAGACAGATATTTGAAGGTAATCTACTGTGACATAGACAGTATAAAGACAAATATTTGAAGGTCATCTACTGTGACATAGACAGTATACTGACAGACATTTGAAGGTTATCTTCTGTGACATAGACAGTATAAAGACAGATATTTGAAGGTCATCTACTGTGACATGGACAGTATAAAGACAGACATTTGAAGGTTATCTACTGTGACATAGACAGTATACAGACAGACATTTGAAGGTCATCTACTGTCACATAGACAGTATACTGACAGACATTTGAAAGTCACCTACTGTGACAAAGACAGTATACAGACAGACATTTGAAGGTCATCTACTGTGACATAGACAGTATACAGACTGACATTTGAAGGTCATCTACTGTGATATAGACAGTATACAGACAGACATTTGAAGGTCATCTACTGTGACATAGACAGTATACAGACAGACATTTGAAGGTCATCTACTGTCACATAGACAGTATACTGACAGACATTTGAAAGTCACCTACTGTGACAAAGACAGTATAAAGACAGATATTTAAAGGTTATCTACTGTGAAATAGACAGTTATACTGACAGACATTTGAAAGTCATCTACTGTGACATAGACAGTATAAAGACAGATATTTGAAGATTATCTACTGTGAAATAAACAGTTATACTGACAGACATTTGAAAGTCATCTACTGTGACATAGACAGTATACAGACTGACATTTGAAGGTCATCTACTGTGATATAGACAGTATACAGACAGACATTTGAAGGTCATCCACTGTGACATAGACAGTATACTGACAGACATTTGAAGGTCATCTACTGTGACATGGACAGTATAAAGACAGACATTTGAAGGTTATCTACTGTGACATAAACAGTATAAAGACAGATATTTAAAGGTTATCTACTGTGAAATAGACAGTTATACTGACAAACATTTGAAAGTCATCTACTGTGACATAGACAGTATAAAGAAAGATATTTGAAGGTTATCTACTGTGACATAGACAGTATAAAGACAGACATTTGAAGGTCATCTACTGTGACATGGACAGTATAAAGACAGACATTTGAAGGTTATGTACTGTGACATAGACAGTATTAAGACAGATATTTGAAGGTAATCTACTGTGACATAAACAGTGTATATAGATAGACATTTGAAGGTCATCTACTGTGACAGACAGTATAAAGACAGATATTTGAAGGTCATCTACTGTGACATGGACAGTATATAAAGACCGACATTTGAAGGTTATCTACTGTGACATAGACAGTATACAGACAGACATTTGAAGGTCATCTACTGTCACATAGACAGTATACTGACAGACATTTGAAAGTCACCTACTGTGACAAAGACAGTATACAGACAGACATTTGAAGGTCATCTACTGTGAAATGGACAGTATACAGACTGACATTTGAAGGTCATCTGCTGTGATATAGACAGTATACAGACAGACATTTGAAGGTCATCTACTGTGACATAGACAGTATACAGACAGACATTTGAAGGTCATCTACTGTGACATAGACAGTATACAGACAGACATTTGAAGGTCACCTACTGTGACAAAGACAGTATATAGACAGACATTTGAAAGTCATCTACTGTGACATAGACAGTATACAGACAGACATGTGAAGGTCATCTACTGTGACATAGACAGTATACTGACAGACATTTGAAGGTCATATACTGTGACAGACAGTATAAAGACAGATATTTGAAGGTCATCTACTGTGACATGGACAGTATAAAGACCGACATTTGAAGGTTATGTACTGTGACATAGACAGTATTAAGACAGATATTTGAAGGTAATCTACTGTGACATAAACAGTGTATATAGATAGACATTTGAAGGTCATCTACTGTGACAGACAGTATAAAGACAGATATTTGAAGGTCATCTACTGTGACATGGACAGTATAAAGACCGACATTTGAAGGTTATCTACTGTGACATAGACAGTATACAGACAGACATTTGAAGGTCATCTACTGTCACATAGACAGTATACTGACAGACATTTGAAAGTCACCTATTGTGACAAAGACAGTATACAGACAGACATTTGAAGGTCATCTACTGTGAAATGGACAGTATACAGACTGACATTTGAAGGTCATCTGCTGTGATATAGACAGTATACAGACAGACATTTGAAGGTCATCTACTGTGACATAGACAGTATACAGACAGACATTTGAAGGTCATCTACTGTGACATAGACAGTATACAGACAGACATTTGAAGGTCACCTACTGTGACAAAGACAGTATATAGACAGACATTTGAAAGTCATCTACTGTGACATAGACAGTATTAAGACAGACATTTGAAGGTAATCTACTGTGACATAAACAGTGTATATAGATAGACATTTGAAGGTCATCTACTGTGACAGACAGTATAAAGACAGATATTTGAAGGTCATCTACTGTGACATGGACAGTATAAAGACCGACATTTGAAGGTTATCTACTGTGACATAGACAGTATACAGACAGACATTTGAAGGTCATCTACTGTCACATAGACAGTATACTGACAGACATTTGAAAGTCACCTACTGTGACAAAGACAGTATACAGACAGACATTTGAAGGTCATCTACTGTGAAATGGACAGTATACAGACTGACATTTGAAGGTCATCTGCTGTGATATAGACAGTATACAGACAGACATTTGAAGGTCATCTACTGTGACATAGACAGTATACAGACAGACATTTGAAGGTCATCTACTGTGACATAGACAGTATACAGACAGACATTTGAAGGTCACCTACTGTGACAAAGACAGTATATAGACAGACATTTGAAAGTCATCTACTGTGACATAGACAGTATACAGACAGACACGTGAAGGTCATCTACTGTGACATAGACAGTATACTGACAGACATTTGAAGGTCACCTACTGTGACATAGACTGTATAAAATGGAATTACATGTACTACCTCTTTATGTTGCCATGGTTAAAATTTAAATGTTTAATTCTCTATCTAGGATGATCATAGAGAGATTGCAGAGACAGCTGTTGTTGGGTACCCTCACAGTATTAAAGGAGAAGGTATTTATGTCAATTTAAAATACATATGTATGGTAACCAGTCTACAAGAAGAAATGCATGTCCTTTACATGGACTGTATACTGTATGTGATATGACAGTTGTTCTGGAACTAATATGGAGATTTAAATACCAGTATATACATTATCCATTATACCTTTCATTTAGTTACTAGTTTTTAGCTCACCTGCTTTTGTGAAAGAAATTTGCTGAAATCTATTTTTAGAATTATAAATTTTTTAAGTCTGTGAAAAGGAAGGGGTGATTTTTCACGCTGTTGGTTTGTTCTTTGAACCACTGAAGGGAAATTGAGGAAAATTTACGAGAAGAAAGTGCTTAAGGTCCTCTATTAAATCCATGTTTTCTTTGCCAGATTGGCTCAGTGGTGGATCTGGGGGATCCTAGAGGGTACCCTTCTTTGAGAATCTCCAGAACCACTGCATGAATTGAAAAACTAATTACATCTGAGTGGTCTACAATGGTGTATAATTCATGTTCCAACTTTGTATTTTGTAGAAATCTGAAAATTAAATTTTGATGCTAATTCACTATAGTGCATCCTTGTGTTTTACCTGTAATTGAAAAATTTTCTCAAGAACCAATGATCAGTCTTTTCTCACTGTATCAAGGTTTACTTGGGTGAGCATTAAGGTCCGTCTTATTTATGCCTTTCAGAATTTCTCATTTTATGTGAATTCTTTGGTTTTCTCCCCTTGGTTGACTATAATGCAGCCATTTTATGTGCTTTACCAGCAGTTAGGGTAAGCATTGAGGATTATAATTTTTAATTGATTTATAGTTGCAAAAAAGAAGGAGAGATGGGTATTTTTCCACACTGTCAGCTTGTTCCATGGGACCATTGAAGGGATTTTGATGAAACTTGTTAGGACTAAAGTGCATGTACTTATGGTCCCCTACTTATGTTCTTGTCTTTTGGCCAGTTCTGTATAAGGTTAGATCCTGCATGGGGAAAATAGGTGTAATGGTGCTTTACCTCACACTCAAAATATTTTCACTCATATGATGGTTGCCATTTTATCAGTATTTGAGAGGAATTGTCTCTATTTCAGGTATTTATGCATTTATTGTACTAAAGAAAGAATCTGCACAAAAATTAGATGATTTGCCCAGAGAGTTGAAAAATGATGTTAAAACCAGAATTAGCAGCTTTGCACAACCTGATAAAATGCTGGTATGTATAAATGATCAGACTGATAAAATTCCTGGTCTGCTTTATAGACAAAATTCTGATAATAATTGAGCTACAAAACATCCATGACAGATGTAATTGTGTGGATAATTATTTTGTTTTCTTCTGTCTCTTAAAATAAATAATTAATTAAATTATTGTTACTGTTTCTTTCAGAAGATCTATCTAATTTTTACTATTTATTTCTTGGCCTTAGATTTCATTACTTGAATTAAGTTGCCATCTATTTCAGTTTGTATCTGGATTACCCAAGACCAGATCAGGGAAAATAATGCGCAGGATTTTACGGAAAATTGCCGCCAATAAACCTGATGAACTAGGAGATGTCTCAACATTGTTTGATCCTTCCATTGTGGATCATATTCTCAGTAAACATCAGGAAATGGAGAAAAATCAGTAAACCATTGAATTTTATAAGCTCAGGAAAGGATAATGAACTTTTTACATCAAAAAAGAATTTTTTTATGATATGTCATTTCTATATATATATATATATATCTCTTATTTCATTTTTAAGTTGAATCAGTTAAATGACCTATAGTGAACCATTGCCATCTGGTCTTTTGGTGTATGTTGTGTAGGTGTGTGTCATACAGGTATATGTCATTCATGTTTATATTGTGCAGGTATGTGTCATACAGGTTTGAGTCATGCAGGTATGTTTCATACAGGTATGTGTCATGTGTCATACAGTTGTGTGCTGTACAGGTGCATGTCATACAGGTCTCATGCAGGTGAGCATTGTGCAAATGTGTATCATGCATTTGTGTTGTGCAGGTGTACATTGTTTGGATATGTGTCAACAGGTGTAAATCAGGCAGGTGTGTGTAGTGCAGGTTTGTGTCATAAAAGTTTGTGTTGTTAAGGTGTGTCCAGCAGGTGTATGTCCTGAAGGTGTGAGTCATGCTGATTTATGTCATGCAGGTGTGAGTCATGCTGATTTATGTCATGCAGGTGTGCATCATGCAGATGTATCTTGAGAATTTTGTTAGCATTTTTGACTCTAACAATAACTGGGAAATATTTAATCATAATATTTGATATCAATAATGTCAGAATGACAAAAAGTTCTGAACATGATGATCCCTAGGTATGCAGTTCTGTTGATAATTTGAGGTCTCTGATAATAACACCATTTCAGCCTCTTGTTTTCAGTATCTGAAGCTCATCTGGACTTTGATACATATAAGTAGGATACATTTGTTTTTATTTATCACGTAGAATTGAAAGGCAATTCTAATACCATATTGACAATAATTACAACAAATAGGACAAATAAGAAAAAAAAACGATTTTCATTTTTTATTATGAAATGTTATTTGTGTTAGGTGATTTAAATCTGGATACACATGCATTTGTAAGCATGTATGTGTAGTATTATTGTGGTAATAAACACTCCATGTGTCTCATATTGTTGTGAAATTAACATTTCGTGTGCCTTAATTTATAAGCATTTTTGTTTCGTATATTGTCATAGGGCAAATTTCATGTTTTCTTTGTAGTTCCGAAATCCCAAATGCCTTTAACAACGAAATATAAATATTAAGTCTGTTGTTTGACTGTGAAATATATATTTTTTATTCTGTATTACTTTGAAACATATCCTTTTCTTTCATTGTCTGTGAAATTAGTAAAAATGTTTATTGTTTATGTTAGTGCACATAGGTCAACAATTTACTTGTTTTCCATGGGTTTAAAACTTAATATGCTTAATTTGGTATTTCACTGGTCATTGAAAGTAATTTTACATTCTTAAAGGTATTTCTGTTGACTTTGCCAACTTCAGATTCTTACCAAAGACACTATTTTAACCTCTCTTTGTCATGTTTATTAAGCTGTTTATTTTTGTGAATCATTTAGATTTATAAGCCTCACAAATGTACATTATGCTGTCTGCTTATCTTGCCTTATTGTTATGTCAGGCTTAAATATTCTCTGCTTTTTTTCTTGTATCGAATATAAAAAATTTGGTTTTGTTTTATGGCCTGTAGAGTTTTTTAACTACACACTGAAAGAAATATTTTTACTGAAACATAAAAAACCTGAAATGAAACAATTAAACCAGTTCTTTCAGTCTAATCTGAATCAAGTTTCATTTCTATGCTCTCACATTTGTAGTCTTGAGCTTGTCTTCCATGGGTGTAAAACTTAACATTTCAAGGTTTTCCTAATTTTGGTATATGATTTTAGAAATTGGAATTGGCTATTGTTTCTTTTATAGTTATATAACATACATATTTTGTTTGCTTAAACACATAAG
Organism: Atrina japonica; assembly: GCA_030159075.1. Classification (NCBI taxonomy): domain Eukaryota; kingdom Metazoa; phylum Mollusca; class Bivalvia; order Pterioida; family Pinnidae; genus Atrina; species Atrina japonica. The sequence goes on along the minus strand of BROG01000133.1, from coordinate 1,173,554 downwards.
TGATAAAATATTTGAAATTGTGAGACTTGTCCAGAGAAGCTGTCATTTGATTATTAAACCATTCACATCTGATGGCAGTTTAGATGTACTCCCTGTGTGCTCTATAATCTGTTCCCAAGGGAAACAGACATGGGTCACTCTCTTAGTGCTTCAGATAGATAAGATTTCAGTGCAGCTACCGATGCCAAGATTACTACCAGTTAAAGAGTTTAGAGGTAGTTTTTGTTGATTTGTTTACAGCTTTTAAAATCGAATCATGGGAAACAAGTGAGGGAGGTTTCGACCCGTCCGATCTGGTGTATTTAATTTTGAGTGAGGCTTTAACCCATTCAATCGGGGCTTTTTCTTAGGGTGGTTTTGACCCGTTTAATCTGGTGATTTATACTGAGGGTGGTTTCGACCTGTTCAATCTGGTCTTTTATATTTTTCACCCCGATTCACATTTTACCTAATAAGCTTTTGTGTTTTATCAAATCTATGAAAATGAGTAGGCTCAACTACATTGTAACAATTCTTTATCTGTAAAATAAAAACTAAGAATGTTTTAATATTGATTTGCATCAGTATTTTCACAAATCAAATTTGACAAAGGATTGACACTTTGTAGGACTTTCAGTCAACTTCTTGTCATCACTTAATAACATCGACTTAAATAACTGAAAATTTGTATTTTGATGTTCTTCTGCTTGGGTTTTATATATTTAATATAAGGAACTCTCAAGGAATTTTCGACGGTATATGTGCTTTATCATCCCATACTTCGTAAGTGGAAAAGATTTAAAATGATGCAATGAATGGAATTTTTCCGGTAAATGGATTTTATACTTGAAAAAGTAAATAAGATTTTATGAAGAAGTAAATAAGATTTTATGAAGAAGTAAATAAGATTTTATGAAAAAATAAATCAGATTTTATAAATAAGTAAATAAGATTTTATGAAGAAGTAAATAAGATTTTATGAATTTAGGTGTAGGAGCTGTATAAACTATGCTAACCATAGTTAAGAGAAAATAAATCTGTAGACAGTTGAAGTCGGCATAAGTAAATCATTGTGTATCGTTGTATCAAAAAGTCGTTTTGTTGTTTTGACGTTATACACAGAGAATTTCTTGATATAAAATATTTGTGCCAAATCTCTGGTCAGCTTTTTTGACCAACCTTGTTGTAAGGGAAACAGGGTTATTCTGACTGTGTTTGTAAATGGGAGAAATAAACATATATATTTTTCAGAAGTTACCACAAAATCATAAAGGTATGATGTATTTTTGTTTTTCTGTTAAATGTCGTCATTCTTTATCTGTTGAAGGTAATTACCAGACATACGATGTGCTATAGGTCTCGTAATAATTCTGTAAAGACTTGTACATATGATGTGCTATAGGTCTCGTAATAATTCGGTAAAGACTTGTACATATGATGTGCTATAGATCTTGTAATAAGTCCTTAAAGACTTGTCGAGCCTGGATATAATGAAATCAAAGGGGAATGAATTTTTCTTTCAAATAAACAAGGGTTTAAAAATATTCAGGTTTGAATGGTATTAAAGAAATTTGGTCGGGGAATCAAAATCATTTCAAATGAAGCAAGACGTCAGTGTAACAAGGTTCAATATAAGTTGTTTTAACTGTATATCAATTATTTTCTGCAGTTGTATTTAGTTTGTTCTGAGATATGTTTGTCATATTTTGGCAAAAAAAGAAATATGTTGTTTGGTCATTATTTGCAGATTGTTAGTTGATCATTTTCCAGGTAGAATGGCTGTTACCACATAACTGAAATAAATGTTTCTCAGGTTAAATGGCAGTTATCACATATCTGAAAAAAAAGTTTCTCAGGTTCCTAGGCTGTTGTCATATAACTGAAATAAAGGTTAAGTTTCCCAGGTAAAATGGCTGTTGTCATATATAGTGAAACCTGTATAGGGGCCACCCAAGGGACCAGAAAATATTGACCTTTATGTGCAGGTGACCCTAATACATACTTCAAGTTAGTTGAAGTATGCAGTCAAAGGACTTGAAAAAACTGGCCTTTATAAACAGGTAATCCTGATATAGAGGTGGCCACTATAGCAGGTTTTACTGTAACTGAAATAAAAGTTATGTGTAGTGTAAAATAGTATTTGCCTTACTTCGATGTTCAGTGTATATGATCAATATTCAGCATACAGTGTTGCCTTCTAATATTGGGTAAAGGCTCATAAGAGGTTATATAAACCTTCTGGTCTCTAGAGTGATTTTTTCTGCTATGCTATGCAAGACATACATGTAACAGTTAATCAGAGTTGGAAGAGGGCATTAAATATGTCTCTAGAGTGATTTTTTCTGCTATGCTATGCAAGACATAACAGTTAATCAGAGTGGGAAGAGGGCATTAAATATTTCTCAAGAGTGATTTTTTTTCTGCTATACAACTTAATACATCACAGTCAATTAAGTTTTCAAGTAAATTGGTGCTTCTGTTAGGCTATAGAAGCCTGACTTAATACTAACATCTCTCAATATATATAACATTTCAGCTTGAAGTTATGAAAACCCTGTTATTCTAACTACTTCTGTAACTTTCTTTGGTGATGTCATTTTATACGATATACTCATTTTGCATATAACCAAGGTGTGTGATATTTCAGAGCTTTACATGCTTTTTATGCGAGGTATACTTGGTGATGCATTTGCTTCAGTGTCTGTGGTATTGACTTATACAGTATTTATAAAAAGTTTTACTTACAGCATTTTTGTTGAAATATCCTGATTTGTTAATTTATTTCAGTGAAATCAAATATACTCAAAAACCAAATAACACGGCTGTGACACTGTTACTTTAATGCTATCGATATGTATAGTATAGCGATATATAACAAATATTGTGTCTAAATTAGAGTGGTCAGATGTCCATATCATACCAGCATTTTTACAGTGTGATATTCTATTGGATTTTAGAATGAAAATTGAAGGTTTTTTTTTTCTCTGTAAGTCTTTTTCATTGTTAAACTTAACTTACATCAGAATAAGTTTGTTAATGCTACAACCTGATTTTTTTCAACTCAATACAGGTCTTGACCTAAATTTGGGTTTTCAAAAAGTTATACCAAACTGTTTGTATGAAAAAAGCAGATAATATCTAAAAGTTTTATTTTCATGAAAGTTTGTTCCTTGTAGAGGATAGAAAAATGTTTGTAAATGAGATCCATGTTGTTTTTGCTCATAGTTTTGGGGAAATGCAAAACCACGGAAAAACACTAGTCATAAACATCTGAACCATTTACATGTAATTTGTATTTCCAACATTCATAAGTAAAGAGTATGGACATCCACCATTTTAATTTTTCTAATCAAATTGTAATATTTTGTTCTCTTTTTAATTTCTTTACGTTTCTAGTGATATCAGTTGATTTTGTTTTCATTATTTTCTCATGAAATGTATATATGTATATTATAAAACAATTATAATTTGGTAAGCTGTGACAATGATTCTTCCATTTTAAGAGCTAGATCATTATTCAGAGTCGATTCATAGCAATTGTGGTTGTTGAAAATATAATCATTAGTCAATTATTT
>BROG01000133.1:467500-565000 GCA_030159075.1 Atrina japonica | reverse complement strand
GTGATTTGAATTATTTCCCTTTACTATTTACCTGTACGATAGAATTTCCACGTGAAATACAAGATTTCTCAGCGTAATGTGTGTTATTCAGGTATCTGAGCGGTTTTTTCTCATTGCCAGCTCGTTATCGGAAGGAAAAGGATATATATTTTTTAGATTGATCATATTCTCCCTCCCTACAATATCTTATTTATCTACACTTAAATAACACATGACTATACATGTATATGTATATATATAATGTTAAATATATTTGATGTAAATCCCCAGGTCTAGATGAGGTTCGCTCATCTATAGTCCTGAGATAATGGTCTGCACTGCCATCGGACACAGGTTTCCAATGATTAAAAATTTAATTGGTTTTTCCTAACATTGTCGATGAAGGAGATTATGGGAAAAATTATGTTATGACATAGTAGTTGTGTGTATTGTTTTGATGTGTTCAATACGATTGTTAAATAAAAGTAGATGTATATCAATATTTTGGCATATGTATTTGAGAAAATATAACGAGCTACACATCCTACATTTGTGTTTTTGTTATTTATGATTAGAAAAAATAATATTTATTTTCGGACTTAAGGGAGAAATAAAATATGCGTAACAAGTACCAATGTATTGTGATGACGTTACATGGCATATCTAATTTCGCAGTTGCAATTTTATCACAAATTCGAAAATAAATGCTACATCTAAATCCGAAATCCATTTTTTCTCATTTATAATATTAAATGTAATTTGTTCCGCTCTATAGGCAACTTGCAAATATTAAACACGATTTTTATAATGAATTATTAACTTATGAATTCAGAAGCCCGCATTTCCACACATACTATATTTTATCATGGGTACATTCAGTCGTTATATTCCGCTCACTATGATCACTTCTGAACTAATGAGAGTTTGAGTTATTCAAGGTAAGGGTACATCAATTTCATTATAATTATTGACAATTTGAAATGTATTTCCACCGTACCACACAGGTTGACAAGTGCAGTATTGTCTACTTTCAACTGATTTATAATACCTGGCAAACAACTACAGGTATTCCTCTAAACTATTGTCTACTTTTCAGTGGTTTTGTATCATATTTGGTATGTTTACAATTGAAAGTTATGTGGATACTTAAAAATTCTAAACAACTTTTAGAAAATTTGAAGGAACTCAATTTTTCTTAAATTCACAGTATCAAAACATACGACTTCTCTACTCTTTACACAACAATTCCACATAAAAAATAAAAAAGAAAGACTTTAGCATCATAGACAACTGTTTTTCACAAAAGGTGGTACCCGAAGATTTAAATATCTAGTGATTGGTTGTCATGATATTTATTTGTTCAACACTACTCTGATTCTACACATAAATACACTGAAGTTGATATAAAAAGGTTCTGGAATTTCCAATAGACGATATATTTGTAACGTTCGGAGACTTGGTCTTTTTGGCCGACCTGATCCTTTATTCATATAAAGCAGACTTCATTCAAAAACTGCTGAATAAAAACATGACAAAGCTAGCGGTGGCCTTTAATTTGACATTTAGATATATCGACGAAGTTTTGTCAATTAATAATGACAATTTTCATACATATGTCAATACAATGTATCCCATCGAACTAGAAATTACAGATACAACAGAATCATGCACAAACGCTTCATACTGAGACATTTTACTTAATATAGACACAGACGGGAAATCGGCAATTCGGCTTTCCCACCGTCAATTTTCTACATTTAAGTAGTAATATCCCACAATCACCCGCATATGGAGTTATATATTTCACAAATGATCCGATATGCCAGGGCGTGTTCAAAAGAAACTGACAAATTATTGATAAATATCGAAAAGAAAGACTATAATAGTCTTATTTGCATCTAAGTGAAATGTTGATACGTCTGACTAATTGTGACGAGGACTGTATTTCATTTGGACTTTTCACAAGAGGATGGTGGTAGGTCCCCAGAAGATTTATAACTCAAAGTTCGGTCTGATCGTGATTCTGGTTGTCATCAGATATTCTATTTGTTGCTTATATACATTTGTCAGTTTTGACCAACGCAAAACACTACTAGAAGCTTATGATGCATCTACACATCAAAAATAACAACCTTTGGCAACCTTTTACATTATCATTCTTAGTACAACTTCAGTACTTTATATTAATTATCATTAACATCAATTCTTGTTTTGATGATGACAGATATTTGAAAAGCTTCAATTGCTGCTGAATTTGTGTGTTGACAATTATCCTAAGTCATAGACGATAATTTTGAATTTGAATTTTATATCTAAATTAACGTCAACATATTTCTTGACCGAATTAGAAGACTTGGTATTTTCCCAAATACATATAATACACATCTATTTTCACACCAATTATTCACAATCTAAAAGATTTATCTCCCGTACCTCATATTGTTACAAACGGCTTATAAATACTTTCCTCCCCATGCTTGAAAGAACTGCTAATCATGAAATGAATAAGTTGTGAATTTTTGTGGATCATTAGCAAATTAACTAGTAACTTAGATTTCTCAATAATTATCAATCGTGACCTGGATTTCAACAAATCATAAAAACTCCTGGATTTAATATTAAATAAAAATGTGACCTGATGACTTGGGTTATAAATTCAATATATATTTGCATTATAAAGCATATAAATGCAGACTAATCATTGTCTCAATCAAATAAAAAACAGTCCATAAGTAAAGTTCATTATAAAGTTCAAAACATGACAAAGCATTCACGGAAAGTCCTCCGTCCTTGTAAATATTCGAAAGTGTTCACGGAAAGCCTCCTTTGCGCAAATTTGACGATCTTTAGTTATCATATCACATTACACTGTGACTTAAGTTTCTTGTATAGTCTTCAGTAGTTTAGTGTCAATTAAAATAATCTGGATCGAAGCCAACAACTTCGATTTTCGATACATTATGTCACATCAATAAAGTTCAATGGTATCGTGTTTGTATTCCTTTATCACGAACGTCTGGATAAATTACTGTTTTTCAGATTTTGTTTCGTGTTTTCTGTTTCTCTCTTTTATCTTGAACAGATCAGTTATCTGGTATTAATATGTCATCCTTAAGGTACATACGCAAAGTTTCATGTCTGGATATTCTACGTGAGACTGCAAAGTTTTCTATCTGGATACAGTTTGAATGTCTTCTTTGTATATATAGTTTCATCTTTTCTGTTATAAGATTGCGAATGTCATTATCATCTGCTGTTGACTGTGTATTTATGCATGATCGAATCGGCAATTCTGGTTTCTAGAAGTCTACTCAACTCCTCTTTTTCCCTCGACCACTTAACATCTTTATTCTTTTTGACAGAAGCTGAATGCCTATTTCTACATTTTCTTATTATTCTTTTTCCACATTTTACATTATAATTATTAAGATTACTGGCACTATTGGTATGAGAAAGTATTGCGTTTTTAACCCCAAAAATCCCACCGTCAATTTCTTTTACTGGTTTTAATGTCTTAGGAATTTTAACTTATCATATTAAGTACTTCGTCTTTTTTATACTTATCAACTAATGTTTTTAAAGGATCCACAATATCCCCGTTAGAAGCCCAATTTTGTTCCAAATGTAGAATCTAGAGGTGGTAAGGAGATTCTTTGTCACACATGATCATGAAATTTTACTTTTCAGCAATGATAACCAATTTCTTCGTAACATACTGTCCTCAGGAAGAAATTGCATTATTGTGTTCTTAACAATTTTGGATGAAGAGTCTGTCTGTTAATAGATACAAAAGAACAATATCTTATGGATTTGAAATTTTTCTAACTCCTGTTGAGTTAAAAGTGCACTTTATTTACCGCTAAGGCTTCTGACTCTAAGTCATATTTGGCGAGTACTGAGGGTTCTTTCATATTGATACTTGTGATATCGACAAACTACGTTTTCGTCTTTGATGTCTACGTTCAAAAGGCAAAGCAAAACGTGGATTCAATTGATTTTTGATTGATAAAAAGTAATTGCCGCTGTAAATTGTATAACAGATGGTGCGGTGTCCCAATCATGGTGGATCAAGATGTTGTAAGTCTAACCCAGTTTATGATTGCTAATTGATTATCAATTCTCTGTTTGTGCCACTTTTGAATGGATGAGAGATCATCCTCACTTACTGTGCCAAAGAGCCCAAGAAAGAGCTTTAGTACATTCAGGTTTACTATTGTGAATTTCTTAGCTTCATCTAAAGTCTGAGATTGTTTGGTTTAGTTTATTTAGTATAATTCTGTATGGAGTTACAGGAATCTGAAATGCTATCGTCCATTTGGATTTTGAGGTTGAGCAATGTGGTATGTATATGAGTATAAGTGGCAGTATCATTTTCTTCCTCTTCCGCTGGAAGAGAATAAAGAAATTTGTTTACTTGTCTGAAGGGAAAGTAACATCTAGATAGCGTGTCATGTAATTCTGTTATTAATTCCCCTATCGAAATTATTGTATGTTCCTGTGCTTCTACCCAATTCATTCTTTTTGTCATTTTCTGCGTTAGTTTGTAAATATTGATATCTCCCTTTACTATCTTAATAAGAGAGGGTTGTAGATATTCATTATCTTCTAGTCCTATCATCTCTGGCTAAGGAGGGTAAGTGTGATATGTTTTGACTACAAGTTGTCTTTTTGGTAAATCTTAGTATTCTTCCCCATCCCAATAATAATCGATCCATTCTATTACAAAATTCTCTCTTTGTACGAGATGGATGTTTATCCCATTCCCAAGGTGAAATCCTAAATTCCTGATAAGCTTTTGGCCAAATTGTGTCTTTTCCTATCCATAATTTTACGTCTTAATTTTCTTTATGGTAGTTCTTATTGCTATAATTGATTTTATTAACGAAGGTTTTACTATGGATTCTTAAAAATTCTTGGTTAAGTGGTCTTTTACTTTTAATTTGCTGTTCTGTATAGTTTTTTATATATTTTACACGCTCAATTATTTCCCTAACTATTTCTGCCATATAATAAGAGTTGAGTCTTCTTTCTTGTTAATTGTTTTCCTGTAATAACAATGTACGTCTGTTATTAAAACATATCTAAATTGTTTCTACTCATTTTGTCAAATGTTGTATTTAACGTAGGGTCCATTTCATCTACAATTCTTTTTCATTTATTTCTGTATCTTCTGTTACTTATTTCTTTGTTTTCTGTCTGGACGAATTTGCCTAGATCTCTTTACAATATCTTGATTTTCATTCTTATCAATTTCTCATCTGAAGATTCTGGTCATCTCCCAATCCTAAATTAGTAGTTGTTGTTCCTGTCAACTGATTCTTAACTATAAAAACTTAGAGGTCCTTTTTCTTCAATAATTCTGTAATAAGGTGTCCATTTATTATCTAATTTACAGCATATTTCTTTTGTCTTTCTTAGTACTAACGTAAAAGCTTTATGTTGCTGCTGTAATGCTATGCAAGTAGAAGGGTGAGAATTTGGTCGATTCACTTGGATGAAATCTAGTCCCAAGTTGTACATCATCAATATATTTTCTTAGCCATTACATCATGTAAAGTTCTATGAAATCTTTCTACCTTGCCATTACTTTGAGGACTATAATATAAGATGTTGTAATATGATCTATGTTTAACTCTTTAAGTGTTTCTTACCCATTATCTGTTAATAATCTGGCAACCATATCTTGGAAATATTTCTTCACTATATTATCAGCTGTTTTATTTGGTACACTAAAAGCTTCTGGCCATTGATCTGATAAGGTGGTGGGATATGGTCCTGACAAATCTAGACCAATTTTTGCCGTTTCTTTAAGAGGTGGATGTGTTTTTCTTTTGGCTTCTAGTTTGACATGTTACACATTGATCTACATATGTTTTATCTACTGCCTCATGATGTTGTTTAATGACAATGTTTTCTAAATTTTTAGTGGATCTTCTGAATCTTGTTGAGATAAAAAAATATAACAAACCATCTATTACTATTAAACTATTTTGTTCCCTTTTTGTGGCACTACCTTTGTCTAATTTTATCTTAAGTTTTGCTATCTTTTCATCATTTTCTTGTTCTGTTTTTATATCTATGTCCCCTGGAAGATCAGATCTATCTTACAACTAGCGTATTTTCTTTGGAGTGAACTTGTTTGAATTTAATGCACCTACTTCTAAAAATCTATCATCTATTTCTATTTCGTCTGACTCTGACTCTGATTCAGTAATGTCAATTGTTTCTTGACTGTCTGGTATTCTTGGTCTGTGTGAGACAAGCACCTACACAAGTATCACTAGCATCTGTGTATAACACATAAGGTTTGTTTGTATCGTACTACTGTTAAACTGTCTTTGAGAAAATCAAAGGCTACTTGGCATTCTTTTGACCATTTAAATCTAGCATATTTCTTAGTTAACTCAATCAAAGGTGTCTGCTATCTTTGAGAAATTTGGAATGAACCTCCTATAATAACTACACATGCCAATAAATCCCCTAATTTCTCTTACATTCTTTGGTACAGGTAATGTTCTTATAGCTTTCACTTTCTTTTCATTGGGTTTCACTCCATGTTCACTAACAATAAAACCTAAATATTCTATTTCTTTCTGAAAGAAACTACATTTCTTCAACTTCATTTTCAAATCGTCATCTAAGTAAGCAGTGGCAAAGTCCTCACATTCTTGTAATACTATGTTCATGAGTTCTTGGAAGATAGCACTGCCTTGTCAATCACTTGTCTTTTGTTAAGAGGTGTTCTATACGGCCTATTTCTGATTGGTGATGGTCCCCCTGTATCTATTTTCATTTTCACTGTACTAGTGTGACCTAACTCTGCATCAGTTTTTGCAAAAATATCTTTATTTTCTTGTAACAGACTAAAAATACTTCTTTTATACTCCGAAGGTGCGTCAATATCTTTAAGAGAGTCTACATCTCCTACTGTATTTTCTGGACTTAAAGCTGTTGATTCTATTTGTATTTCATCTATTTCTAAAGCTCTAATTTTTCCTAACACTTGACCTCTTTTTAATCTATAAAATTTATTTGTTTGATTAACTACTAACACTGGAATGTTTCTATTTCCTGTTACTTTTCCTATTGATGAGATTTTGTCCCTAACAAAACATATTGTCTTACTCTGTGGTCTAACGTAGTTGTTTTTGATACTCTTACTATGGATGATATGTGAGTGTCATCTTCAAATTTGACATAGGTTCTCCCTATTCTTAAGCAACCCAAATCAAAGTATAATCTTACTCCATTTTGTCTTAACCAGTCCCTACCAAGGATAAAGTTTCTATTCAAACCATCGGTGACATAAAACTTATGATTCATGGTCATTTTATTCATCGTAAATTTAATATATTTTACTGCACCTATTACTTTAAGTGATTGACCATTCACTGCCCTAAGAATCTACTAAAGTCCTAAATTTTTGTTTTTGAATCCATAGTACACATGAACTTGGATTTCCTGCTAATTGAAGATTTGTCTGCGCCTAATACCCAATCTGGTACAGATTGTGAATTTTGTCTATTTGGACCTACTTGGTTGTTTCTTTGTAATTTGATATTTTAACCTTGGTGTTTGCTGAGTTTGTTGTTTTCTAGCGTTTTTGAACCTAACCTGTTTCTTATTGTCTGCTACTGATATTTGTAAGTCATCGTCACTATCACTGTCTATATCTTCAGATGCTTGTATTATTCTTTCCCCAAACATTTGTACTGACTCGTCTGTCTCTTGTTTTAGATTTCTTAACTTAATTAATGCCTGTCTTTTGTTTGTCACTTCCCCAAATTTTTCTTTTAATAATTTCTTGAGGTCCCCCCAACTAGCTACATTTTCGTTGGACGTGGTTGGTCTATTTTTATTTACTTCTTCTAAAATTAAATTATCCTCAATTTCTCCTAAAGCCGTAGCCATACTACTGAATTTTAGTCTACTATTTTCTTCTGCCATTATTAATTCTGTTTTTAATTTTGTATTTTATTTCAAATGTTAAATTTTGTGTTTAACTAATTTTGTTAAAGTTTTCAAAATAAGTTTTTATATTATTGCCTAAATAAATTAAAGTTGTAGATTTTGTTTAAAATAGAGTTTTGGTTAATTTAAATTTTATTAAATTAAGTTTTAAGTTTTAGAGTTTGTCAAAAAGAATGTTCACAATTTGTGGTCAAAAATAATAAGGTACTAAGAAAAGTAAAAGTCTTACCTTTTAGTTCCAAGTCTTGTGTTGTTCCCAGGTCTTGATACCAACCCACAAATATCAATAACTCAAAGTTCGGTCTGTGATCGTATAGTTTTATTCTCAGCACAGCAGAGTACAGCAATGGTAACAAATGTTTCAACAATCAGAGAGTATGGTGGTGTTCTCTCTAAGCCTGCATCATCAAAATCTGTCATAATGCAACCTTTGGCAACCTTTTTACATTATCATTCTTAGTACAACTTCAGTACTTTATATTAATTATCATTAACATCAATTCTTGTTTACCAAAAACTGATGATGACAGATATTTGACCTTTTAAACATGCAGCTTCAATTGCTGCTGAATTTGTTTAACTTTGTCAACATATTTACTTGACCGAATTAGAAATCATGTAATTTTTAGCTGCCCGTATTTTCCCAAATACATATAATACACATCAACTATTTCAAGTCACACCAATTATTCACGTATATAATTTCCTAAAAGATTTATCTCCCGTACCTCATATTGTTACACTATATCCTGGACATCCTAAAGATTTATACTTTGGTATCCGAGATTGTTTATATTGGTTAGTTTTCACTTTTGTATAATACCTGGTAGCTCACTTGTAATTTATTCTTTTAACCTTTGTCAACTTTCCACTGTCTTCGTATAATACTTGGCAGTGCGACACTTTATGACACTGTATGTCACTTTCATTCAATAAACTGTTTTGTAAGATAGTGCTTCTTGTAAAGCAATTGTTTTCGGGTTTCACCTAGCTCATTACAATATTTAAGGGTTTGCTATCATATATCTCACACAGGAGTACATGTATAAACATATGCTTGTTTTAACACCGAGTCCAATGTATTTTACACCAGTTCAATATCTCATTTTAATCAGTAGTTCAGTCCTGTTTGACCCTAATCCAATAACATTAGAAGGTCTGCCTGCTTACTTGCGGAAGGTTGGTCTTTGCGGGGTACATCTAATCTATCAATAAAATGTGGACCTAGGATTATGATCTAAACTGTCATTAGACGTTTTGTCCCAATGCAGAAATTATAATGTTATGGCGTCATTTCACCAAGGCATCTTCCCGGAAGACCGAGCTGCTATCTTAGAGTGTGGTTTGGTCGCCGCAGGTCGAACGCAGTGGACGGTTGACCGAGGGTTGGTCACGATTTGGTTTTCCGTGGTTCTTCTTGGTATAGTTCTTTCTTCTCATCTTCAGCTTGGTTAGCATAACCAAATAGTCTTGCTACAGTTGCAGGGCATGGTGTGGTAAAAACATCAGCATGATGAATATCGATTGAGTCCATGTTGTCCCTTCGGAGGCTGGTCAAAAACTGCCTTTTTTATACGATAGCAGTGAGTCGCACGCATATGCAACAGTGACAAATTGAGCGTAGCTAAAAAAAGATCGAGAATTGAGTGTACAGAGCGAGGCTAAATCGTGTTGATCAAAGGTACGTTGCAACTCGTACGTAGCTAGATTGAGCCTTGATCGACCGAGGTCGCGCAATTGCGAGGATAGATCGCCGAGAGATCGGCGCTATGTCGCATATTGGTCGAACAGAGCGAACCTTTGTCGTGTTAAGATCGCATCAGATCGAGTGGATAGACGCAAGGAGAACGTCTATAGAGCGTATTGGACGCAAGTACACATCGAAGGTCACACGAGATAACATCGAACATAAAGCTTACACAGAAAATGCTGGGTTTGGGTAGAACGGATTTTGCCCGCGTTACGATAAAACATAGCTGCGATCATAGTCGCGCGTGGTTTCCCTGGTACAACGATGGTGGTAATGTGCGATTTTTCCAGATCGTACTCAGTGAAATGACGCCATTAGATGACCTCAGTATAATGAAAACACTCGTTAATCCGATCTTTTTCCAGAATAAAATTTGCGAAAAATGTAATTTTGTATGATGTGATTTTGTAAAATGTCATTCTGTATACTGTTATGTTGCATAATGTCATTTCTTTATATTACCATGCTGTAGTAAGTCATATAGACTGCCTGGTGTTTATTACATTGGTATCTATGATACCAATCCATGATCCATGATTATCGTTAATGTTCAGGTAACACCTGTCATATATATATATATATATATATATATATATGTATATATATATATATATATATATATATATATATATATATATATATATATATATATATATATATAGTTCTCCATTTATTTTACACAAACACGGACTGATAAAGAGATGTTTATCCAATTTTATTTACAAACTGCTTCATAGTGTTCATATATAAATACTACGAAACTCTAATGGCATACGGAAATAGAAATTCTGCTCTTTGCAGATCTCAAAGCAATAGAATTTCACAATTCAGGACCCGGAAACACAAAATAACTTTAGATCCTATAGTCAAAAAGAAAACCTTTCTGAATTAAACACTGCAATATTTAACTACAGCAACTTTGAGAAAATAGTTATTATATGTATACACATAAAATGTGTTTCTATATGTAACAAAAACTGTAAATTTGCAGTTTTACTTCATTATCTCATTTCGTGCTCCCGGGTCAGTTTGAATTACAGAAATATTTAAAATTGTAAAAATATTAACAATGTTATAAACACTTAAAATAAATATGCTTAAGATATTTGCATTCCATGCCTTTGCTGCTCGTCAATAAAAAAACATTCATATCTTTAGTTCCAAACAAAAGTTCGTGGAGTGCTTCTGTTGGTCATGACCCAAGGCCTCTTATACTAAAACTACTCTCTATTTATATATACTTTCGTTGGTAAAAGTTGGGAAGTAATGTGAGAATAGAAACTTCACGGCTTCGACGTACTTGCTTTTTTTCTTTTTTTTTCTTAAATGCTGTTTAATGTTTCGGACTGTTTTGACATTTTCTAAGCAGAAGCCTGAGTACTGTTTCCACCTTTGCAATCCAGTATCAAGAATACTCCCGCTATAATTTCGAGCAGAGCTGCCACAACTGCTAAACCAAACGCATAAGAGAGCCAGAATTCCGTGTTGGCACCGCCTCTTCCGTCATAATACTCATCATCAAATCTCACTCCAAATACAATACATCCGATCAGAAGTATAATACCTGTACGAATAATGCAAAAATTGGTTAATGTCAAATGAAACAGCATATAAATAATAACATCAACGTTTAAATCTATTATTAAACCTATGTTTTACCATAACAATTAAATCATTTTTAAGCAGAATGATGACACAAATATAAAATCTCAGATATCAAAGTATAAATCTTCAGGATGAAAGAACATACATATGAAAATCTGATGATGTTGGTCAAACACGGACCTCTGGAAATCCAGAGCTGGGATCAGGTGTCATGGAGGAGTAAGTATGTCCTATTGACCTGTCACATCCGCCGTAAGTCAACAGTTAAATTCAAATTAAATAGGTGAGAAAGAAATCCTAGTCACAATTGGTACACAGGACCACTTTCGAACAGTTAATTCAACATTCCATTTAGTGACACAGAGTAATCACATACAAGACTGTTATACCGATCGTAAAATTTGCGGAACGTTAGCATCAAACGCGATTTTTGATAACCCTGTGCCAAATGATTTTACCTAAACGACAGCAAAATCATCAATGAGACGGCAACGACGGTGATGATGATGATGATGATGATGATGATGAATTCAATTGATATACTTTACCTGTTAACAGACATATTATAGCTGCGGCTGTGAGGACCTCAGAATTCTTCTGACATTTGCTTGTAAATATGGAGAGTATGACTAAGAGATATGCTATCATTATTCCCAAAAGTCCTATGCAGGCTGCTGCTTGTGTGAACTCCCACCATCCTGTCAAATGCAAGCAAGCAAATGATGTCAATGAGAAATGCAACTCTTACATTGCTTTAGATATATTGATTTCAACTAAACAATTTTAAATGTTACACTAATTTCAATTCTTGTTTAGTATAAGAAAATGTGTTTTGATGAATCACGTACATTTGCATAAAATCACATTTACTTTAAATTGGGAAGCAATGATCTTACCATTTGCCCATCCATCCAGCGGAGCACAGGGAGCGACACTAAAGTCTGCGGCTGTACATTTCCGCCATAATCCCCAGTGTATGTAATTGTAGAAGAAATTGCTTTCTCCCCATCCTGTACATGTAAACGATATAAACATACATATAGTCGCAAGGGTTAAAAGTATAAAGGCAAGTTTGCCCCATATTGATGCCGATTTAAAGTCGCCTAATACAGACATATTGGCCCAGTATTATATTATAAAATACCTTTCGCCTCGACCTGGCATATAGAAATGGAAAGCGCTTCCACCGACGATGCCACATTATTATACATCCAGTTGCTAACAACACAGAAATATAAAGGTATAAACAAACAGTAATGAAATAGGACGCATCGATATAAACACTTCGTGGTTCATTTACATCAGTTTACGTGTTAATGCAATTTGGGGGTCTACATGATATACATAAAACTATATTTTATCACATCTGATGTAAATCTGCGAGATGAGACTTTTCAGTCATCTGGAAGAAAAACATTAAAATTTGTCTGAGGAAAAAATTATTTATTTGTCATTTATATCTGGCATTAATGCTTTATGCTTAAAATCATAATTAAGCCATGAAATCTTTCCAAGTTTTCAATATTGCATGCAATATATGAACGATGAACATTGAAATGCTAGAAAAAAGAAAATTTACATAATTTGGAATATAATCAACATGCGGAACGATAATTGCAATATCATGAAGAAACCGTCTACTCCGACACATCCAGGGTAAATGAGAAAGATTATACGAATGAGAAAATCAAACATAATTTCCATAAAATGACTCATGTATTTTGAGATAGTTTGAAATATTAAATTGTTTTGCTAATTCTATAATAAAAATATCTTAAAATGATAGAATCCTTAAAATATCAACAGAATGGGATAGAACCTTCATTTTGAAGACGTGTCTGTGGCTGAACAATGAATATATATATATATATATATATATGTGTGTGTGTGTGTGTGTGTGTGTGTGTGTGTGTGTGTGTGTGTGTGTGTGTGTGTGTGTGTGTGTGTGTGTTGTCTATTGGTCACATTATTCATGACAAATTGTTGAGAACTGTATCACTACTTTTGCAGTTGTGTGCTACTGTGGATTTATGGATAATGGATTTATACAGTCTAACGTAGTTGTGTTTGACTGTTTTTTTAAAATAGCGATTGCATCCATCTTTGTTTACGACAAAATAGGTTTACAAAGTAATTCCGACACTTCCGGAGTACACATATCTCACACTCGAGGGTGTGATAACATTTTCTCTGACATATCGGTCTCAAGTGAGAGAAAATGTATACTTTTTTATTTATACATAATTTATAGTTATTTTTGTCTAACCACATGTGGTTATCAATTTATAAAACAAAACAATAGTAACAATATTTAAAAGTATTCTGGCGGAAATATGCTACATGGAGCGTCCAAATCAAAAACTAACTATTCATATTGCAAAAAATATATATATATAAAATACAACAAAATGCATTTTTCAAACATTAGCAGTTGATTAGAAAACAATATACAATTTCTGAATAACTAATAACCGTTTTACCAAACATAAAAAATTTCAGATACCAAAGTATAAATCAATAGAATGTCCAGGATATAGATACAATCCGGTAAAAATGGACAAACACGGACCTCTGGAAACTAAGAGGTGGGATCAGGTACCATGGAATAGTAAGCATCCCCTGTCGACCGGTCACACCCGCCGTGAGTCCACAGTCAAGTACAATGAAACGCGTGAGGAGCGTATCCTCGTCACAATTGGTACAGACGTCTAAACAACCGCCAACGAAAAGGCAACTCAACATTTCACTTAGTGAAACAGAGTAGTCGCAAACAAGACTATTATACCGACCGTAAAATTTGCGTAGCGTTGACATTAAACGCGGTTTTCGATATCCCTGTGTCAATAATTTGTCAGTGAGTAGTTTACATCTGTATATGAAATCTTCATATGTTGAACACGCCCTGGCATATCGGATAATTTGTGAAATATAACTCCATATCCGGGTGACTGAGAAATATTACTACTTAAATGTGGAAAATTGACGATAGGAAAGCCGAAATCGTCGCGTTTGTCATATAGCTTAGTTGCCGATTTCCCGTCTGTGTTTATATTAAATAAAATGTCTAAGTATGAAGCGTGTGTGCTTGATTCTGTTGTATCTTTAATTTCTAGTTCGCTGGGATATATCGCATTGACAAATGTATGAAAATTGTCATTATTAATTGACAAAACTTCGTCGATATATCTAAATGTCAAATTAAAGGACACCACTAACTTTTTCTTCTTTTGATTCAGCAGTTTCTGAATGAAGTCTGCTTCGTATGAATAAAGGAACAGGTCAGCCAATAAAGGAGCACAATTGGTTCCCATAGGAATGCCGACAGTTTGTTGAAAGACCACGTCTCCGAACATTACAAATATATTGTCTATTAGAAATTCCAGCATGTTTTTTATATCAACTTCAGTGTATTTATGTGTAGAATCAGAGTGGTGTTTGGCGAAATAAGTATCCTGATAGCCAATCACTAGATATTTAAATTTTCGGGTACCACCTTTAGTGAAAAAAGAACAGTTGTCTATGATGCTAAAAAGTCTTTCTTTGAATTTTTTATGTGGAATAGTTGGGTAAAGAGTAGAGAAGTCACAAGTGAGTTTTTTTCTTTGGGAACTTTTATTATGGGAGAGTTTTAACATTGGGGTTTGTTATTAAGGGAATTTTAATATTGTGGGTAGAGTTTTATTCTTAAAGAGGTTTATCTTTGGAAGAGTTGTAATGTTGTAATGAGTTTTACTGATGGGGAGATTTTTTATTTGTGGAATTTTAACGTCTGGGGAGTTTCATTGTTTTAATTAACAGGGGTATTGTTTGTCGAATATATCTCTTAAACAGATATGGACCGAGTCGTGTCCATTTGACATACAATATGAAATGTACAGAATATTGGTAATTGTTCGCAATCAATTGATTTGTTGATATATGTTTTCGTTACACGAAGAACACGAGTAAGATACACCATAGTAACCATTCACTATTCAAAACACATTTAATTCGTCTTACATTTTAATGTTGAATATATATATCATCCCTCAATGAGTTAATCTTCCAAATTATCAACGGAGCGAATAACTAGATGTTTCTTTCATAATGTACGTCTGTGGCTTACTCAGCTGGGTGGTTTATCTAGTATCTAAACTGAACAAATATGTTTTCTGTTACTATTGGATACTTTGTATAAACACACTATTTAACGGTTGATGGGTGTAGTTCGGTTAGGACTGAAGCCATAATGTCATATATATATATATATATATATATATATATATATATATATATATATATATATATATATATATATATATATATATATATATATATATATATATATATATATGTGTGTGTGTGTGTGTGTGTGTGTGTGCGTGCGTGTGTGTGTGTGTATGTGTGTGTATGTATGTATTTATTCTTTTGTATATAGACAACGGCTGTTTGAAACAATATAAAAAGTCTCAGATACCAAGGTATAAATCTTCAGGATGGCCAGAATACATATGCAAATCTTATGAATATTAGACAAAGACGGACCTCTGGAAATCCAGAGGTGAGATCATGGATGAGTAAGCATCTCCTGTTGACCGGTCACACACGCCGTGAGTCCACAGTCAAATTCAAATGAAATAAGTGAGAACAAGTCCTCGTCACTATTGATACAGACGACTCAAAATTGCATTAAGTGATAGAGAGTAATCGCAAACAAGACCATTACACCGACTAGGAATACTTAATTAAAAAGTCAAAACATATACCGGTAGGCCTACCTATAATGCTGTTTTCTCACTTTGATGTTAGGGGGACTTATTCATAAAATAAAAATTATACCGGTACTTATAAAGCTATTTTTGCTTTGATGTTCAGGTAACATGTTAGCTGAATTTTTAACTCTGTTTCAACATGTGTTCAAAATAAAACATTAAGATAAAAACTGAATTTCATAAATACAGTAGGCAACCAAATTATAGTATATAAATGGATTTTTCTTTCAAAATAAAACTTGAATATTTTAGTGTCAACTACTGGCGATGTAGATACACTTTCGATACCTGTATTTCAGGTTTAAACACGTTTTGTATTGAATGTAGTGAATTAGACGAAATTTTAAAAATAGGACACCAAACTGGAAATATCCACAAATACATGATATATCAAATTTTAAATTTGTGGATTTTATCTCTATTCATTTCCATCCTATTTTTTCTCAAATTAACAATTTTAAAATTTACTGTAACATAAGATATTTATCTTTTTAAATTTCCCCAGACACTAATTGAGCTATATAATATTTCACACATTACTAATCATAAAAGTAATATAAGAGCGTTTATCTAGTTTGTCATTTATACCTCTTTATCAGAGGTATAAACAGACGAGACAACATGAGTGAGAGTATATCAATGATTGATGTTTTATCATAATGTCTCACAGTGTATTTCATTCAGTAAAATATTGATAGGAAATATTATCATACAGAAAGGCTAACAACGTAATTCCTTACGTAAAATATTGATAGGAAATATGACGTCATAGCTTTTAGAGTGTATTTCATTATGTAAGACATTGATATGAAATAAGAACATCTAAAAAGTTTTGGGTCTTTCAGAGCATTTCATTACGTAAGATATGGATAGGAAATATCAACATATATAATAGTGTATTTCATTATGGAAAATATTTGTTACAGATACATATCGTCATAAGCATAAACTTTGGTATTATGCTTATAATATTTACATAAAACCTCAGATATCAAAGAATTAATCTTCAGGATGTCCAGGATATACATACAGATCTGATAAATACTGGACAAACGCGGACCTCTTGGTCAGGTTCCATGGAGGATTAAGCCTACTCTGTTGACCACCGCGAGTCCACAGTTAACTTCAAATGAAATGGGTGGGGAAGAAATCCTCGTCACAATTGGTGCAGACGACTCAACAACCGCTATCGAACAGGAAACCCAACATTAATTATTTCATATAGTGAAACAGAGTAATCGCAAATAAGTATATTATAACGACCATAAAATTTGCAAAACGTTGTGTCTTTAATCTGTTATATATCAATAAGGTCAGAAATACAATAAAGATTTTTTTAATGAGTTCTGATTGTCATAATACCAATAAGAGGAGCATTGGCCACCTCGCTCACCTGAACTGTGTTGGTGTCTTACAAATATGGGAATCTCAATTTACAAATTATTTTAACACCCCTTGGGAATGGAGAAGACTTAAAATGAATGTAAATAACAAAGTCGGAAAATATGTCAAAACATTTCAAAAATTAATTTTCTGATTTATTCCAAAAACAGAATCATGCTTCAATGCAAATTACTCAGATGCAATTAGATTTTCAATCCATGCAGACGTTTTTGAGAAGATTTTCAAAGAGGGTACCCCTGAGACTATTTTGCTCCACCTTGGATCCATCCCAGGGCCGATCTGGCCGAAATGAACAAACTTGGTAGAGGACCTAGAGTACTTGTTTCCTGTAAAGTTTCATCAAAATCCATTCAGTAGTTTTGGAGAAGAATTCAAAAATTGAAAAATTAACTGACAGACGGGCGGACGGACAGACGACGGACAAAGGTTATCAGAAAAGCTCACTTGAACCTTTGGTTCAGGTGAGCTAAAAAGCCGCCACTAAAGAAAGGTATCACGTTTCTCTTTATACATTTAAATGTTGTATTTCAAAGTACCCGGAAAGAAAACATTTATTTCCCTTAGTTGTTTCCCATATTTTTGGTTTTTGTTTTTAATGAAAATCAGACGTCAACACCCAAAAGTATTTTCAATAAATGTTTTGGTTAAATTGACTTGTTCCTTTATTCATTTGAAGCCGACTTTATTCATGAAGAGGTTTCTGAATCAAAAAAAGAAAATACTGCCTGCGGCCTTTAATTTGACATTTAGATATATCGTCATAATTCTGTCAATTAATATCACAACTTGCATACGTAATGTGAATACGATATATCCCCAAGAACGAGAAATTATACACACCACAGAATAAACACATACACTTCATATTGGACATTTTACTTACCATATAGTATTGACATAAACTTTCCACATTTAAGTAGTAATATCCCTTTTTCGCCTGCATATGGTGTTTATATCTCGCAGTTGATCAAATATGACAGCATATGAACATTTCATATGCGGAGGCAAGCTACTTTCTGATTTGTTTTTGTTACAAGGACATCATGAATTGCGTTTAATGTCAGCAATTGGCAAATTTTATAGTCCGTTTAATGACCTAGTTTGCAATTACTATGTTTTACTAACTGAAATGTTACGTTATCTCTTCGATTTTTGTAGTTGAGTTGTCTCTATCAATTGTGACGAGGACTTATTTTTTGACTTATTTCATTTGAAATTGACTGTGGGCTCGAGGCATGCGTGACCGTTCAACAGGGGAGCTTATTCATCCATGGCACCTGATCCCTTATCTAAAGCTCCACTTTGTCCAATGATCACCAGCTTTATATATTGTCGCCTGAACTTCTTCACGATTAATACTTTGGTATCTATGATTTTGTTCATTCAAAACAGGTGTACACTTTTTGAATCTATTGATGCAGTCGAAGGGGGATAATCCATATATAAATTTTTTGATCATGTATCTAAAACTGTGCAAATAAACACCCTTAATATAAACTGGTTGGGTCTACTTTATATAGTTTGCTTAAGATTTAAGACTTAAGACTTAAGATTTAGGACTTACGACCTTTCGTAAAACGGGTCCCAGATGTTTTTTCTTTAGGTTACAGCATGAAATAATACTTAGCATACCAAAAACAGTAGAGGACTAAATCATCAATATAGAAATATATCGAAGTCACAGAACTGGGTGAATTTTTACCAAAAACAGTAGAGGACTAAATCATCAATATAGAAATATACCGAAGTCACAGAACTGGGTGAATTGTTACAAAACAGTAGAGGACTAAATCCTAAATACAGAAATGTACCGAAGTGACAGAATTGGGTGAATTTTTACCAAAACAGTATAGGGCTAAATAATCAATTTAGAAATATATCGAAGTCACAGAACTGGGCGAATTGTTACAAAACAGTAACTTTAATCCTTTTACTAATACCAAGTTCGCTGTGTAAATTGTTAATACAATCTCAGATTACAAGCCTGAAGAACCTCTTGTGGAGCAAAATAATATTGACTTGCAGGTGAACGGTCCAGGGTTTGATTCTGATTCCCGGAACAGGTCGTACTATGATTGCATATTCATCTGTCAAATCTATACGTACCTAACATTTCTTACAAATGTTTGCTTTGATGTATTCTCTTTAGAGATATTTTAGTCATGTTTCTTGTACCTTCCTGTAACACTGGATATTCGCTAACAATGCTGGATGGACATTACCATTTTGTTTAATACAAAATAAAATACATTTAATAATGAGGATGACTTTTTTCTACCGTTGTTTTCCCGCCAAATACGAATTATATTCCATGAAGCAGGTGGACGTTTGTTTCGATTGAGCAACTTTCGATACTTGCAGAAGTACTCCGCGTTTCTCCCATTTGTATTTGTTAAATTTTATGCGATGTCAATATTATAAACATTCAAAGCCATTGAATGTTCAATATATTTAATGTAAATATTGTAAACATAATACCAAAGTTATAATGCTCAAGACGATCGTTTCTGTCAATCAGACTTCATCAGCTGAGCTCCAAATGTAAATAGATTTCCTAAAGAGAAACTGGTATAAGGCCAAATAATAAATCTTAATGTAGAGCCAAAATCCTTCTAAGAGTAACCACTGTAAAAAGATGACTATCTTATCTTTAGAAGTTGAAATCGCCAATTAAATGTATTTACATTAAACACTCACTTTTGCTCTTTGCATTGTCCGATTTACATAAGATGGCTGGGCGGAGTAACCTATTGATTATCCTAAGGATGATTCTTCTCAATTTTTGGTTATGACAAGCTGCACGGGGAGCTTTTCATTCCTGACTGGATATATTCTCTTGTGTATGGTGACAAGTAGGAACAATTACTCTAGTCATTGTAGTTTTAATGTTATGCTTTATTACCTTAGATTTAAACTCGTCCAGGTCAAGAAAGGGTTCACAAGACTCCGTCCCTCCAGGTTATATGGATTTTACTAAAACAATGTTATATAATGTAACTGAATTTCTGTAAAAAAAACTATTTTTTCTTTCCCTTGTCATCATTAGCACCATATGGAAAAAATATAAAATGAATAAACAAGATACTACGAGTACCCGTTTATAAAGTGCATTTTACGGTTGCCTTTCAGATAAACTCTGGAATACACTGCCAACACTTGTTATTTTTCGATTCACATAAGATGGCGGGGCGGAGTAACCTTTTGATTATCATACAGATGAATCTACTCAATTTTCGGTAATGATAAACTGCATGGGAAAACGATTTATTCCTCACTGGATACTCTCTCATTTATGGTGACAAGTAGGAACGATAACTCTAGTCAGTGTAATTTATTACCAAAAATTTAACATGCCCAGGTCAAGAAAGGGTTCAAAAGACTCCGTCCCGCCAGGTTATATGGATTTTAGCATACACAGCCGACTTTCAAGTGACAAAATCCTTTTAAAATACACACAAGTGTTGTGATAATAATATACCGACAAATGATAATGATGTCGAGCTACCATGTGTTGGTACCTACATGTACAATACATTTAAAACCAACACAAGCAGCAACACATTACAGGATCTGATAAATATTTCAACAAATTTTTAAAGTAGTCTACCCCAGTTATTCCAGAAGCATTGTATAGATAAAATCTCATATACCAAAGTATTAATCTTCAGGATGTCCAGGAGACAAATATACAAATATGGTAAAAATTGGACGAACACTGACCTCAGGAAATCAAGAAGCGGGATCAGGTGTCATGGAGAAGTAAGCATTCCTTGCTGGCTGATTGCACCCGCAGTGAATCCACAATTAAATCAAATTGAAGTAAGTGAGGAACGAATCCTCATCACAATTGGTACAGACGTCTCAACAATTGCTACCAAACAAGCAACTCAACATTTCATAAAAAGAAACAGAGTAATCACAAATGATACACTTATACAGACCGTAAAATTTATGGAACATTTTGCGGTTTTCGAAAGTGAAAATCCCAACAGTTTTTAGAAAATTCAAAGACTCATATATATATTTTTTTTTTGGATAAAAATTAGTGTAAAAGTGTTTCTTCTTCTCCACACTTTACACATCAGTTTTCCACTAGTCAATAGCCATCCAGGTTCATATTTTAAACAAATGAATGGATATCAGTAAATATGCTGGAATCTCTATTTGACAATATATCAGTAGTGTTTACAGATTTTACTCAACTGTCGACATTCCAAAGGATACAAATTGTGTCACTTTATTCATGTGAAGCAGCTTTCAGAAGCTTCTGAATCAGCAGATAAAGGTAGTGCTCTGTGATCTTAAATTTAATATTTAGAATTTTTTGAGGTTTTATCAATCATTACAATGTGAATACCATTGTGAAAGCAATATGTCCAAATGATCTAGAAATTAAGGATATCAAAGAATACCATAATCAGGTGCTTTATACTGTTAAAAAAATAAAGTTAACATGGATGGCAGACTGACAACCAAGCTATACAACAAATTTGACATCATATCGACATCATATTCATGTACTTACATCATTTATAATTTGAATATGGTGTGTATGGCTTCCAAATGACTTGATGTGCATTTAAACTCAACATTTGGCAAATTCTACGATCTATGGTAATATATCATAGGCACTTGATAGACTGCTTATGCTGGATTAAAAGAAAATATATTCAGTTTGTTTTACTGAAAACAAATATAGTTCAATTTCATTTCTTTGTCAAATTGTTTTAAACGATATTCTTATCTTCTGGCTAATCTAAAGAACAATGATTACACCTCTTTTATGAGATTAGATAAAAAACTTATTAATTGCTCCAAATATCAGATAAAGTACTGGAAAAATCCACACGTCATAAAAAAAAACAAAAATAGTATACCGTATAATGTATCTTTTCCTTTATTAAAATTGCTAATTAATACAATACAATATCATAACAATGTACAGCTTTTAAACTTTCTTGTTTATATTGTATTAACTTGCTTAAGAATCTCAGATACCACAACATAAATTTTGCAGTGAGTGCCAGATGTTTATATATTTACAAAGATCTAATCATAAATGTTTTTATCATTATCATTTTATCTTTGTGTGAAATATTTGTGAGGTCACTTTTATTAAATATGAAAAGTAAATGAATCAAGAAGGTAAGAAAATCTTAATACACATGTGTCTGTGAAACATCAGTGATACTGGGCAACAGTGACTCTAGATATTTGTATTTTTTTTTAACTTCTGAAATTTTTGTCATTTATGAACTATGACTTCAAAAGAACGCAACAGTCACTGGGCATTGCTTGTACACAGATATCGAATGCTTATGCTATTTTGTATATAAACATTTAATGCCCCAGATATTTCAGAAATTTCATGACAGGGCTTGTACATAGAAATCGAAAGTTTATATCATATTGTTTATAAACATTTAATACCCCAGACATTTTACCTTAACAAGGAGAATACTTTGGTATGAACAGTAAATTCTTTTGACAAAATACACACATGGAAATTATACGTAAAACATTTGAACAAAGTTTTTATTATATTATCGTTATACCTCAACAGATATCAAAACACAAGGGAAGGGGCAAAAATTCCTCAAAATAAGGATTAAAGATATCTTCAGCTCGGCAAGAAACAAGTGACCTGACAAAATGAATCACACATTTTCACTGCAATTTTCTTTGATTATTTTTTGAAAAAAAAGAATCCTCATGCCATATTTCATCTTCAGACAGGATCTGCAGACTACTCATTCATGACCAAATGACCTATCGCCAAAAGTCTGACATGCAGTTTTTGACATAATTCAATTGTGACATCAAAATCACACAAATTTTTGAAGGGCCATTTGATTGTAGCATCACAATGTAAAAGTCTGCCACAAGGTGTCGTGTCACGATAAGTCAATTGAACCTGGACATAAGTGGGGATAACTAGCCTCATTCATAAACAAAAGCACTAGAAACAAACCACAGTAACATAAGTATCAAATAGCACTGTAAAGAAATATAACCTTGTATATGCCTCTCTGTGAGACTCTGATGGGGTATGACAAAATATATATATCAAATATAAGATCAATAAACTAATGCAGAAAGTGAATTTTCTCCAGTGGAATTCAATAATTCTGAAATACAAAGGCAACAATTTTTTTTATTATTATAAAAAGCTCTTATTTAATATCAAACTGACTTCTTAGTTTTTTCATCACCTGTAACTGTATTACTATGAATATTTGTCCTGATTTTGAGAGCATATTTTGTGTCTATATAGAGAATACTTAGATTGTTACATAATCTGTGTTCAATTCTAACAATATTTTACAACGCTTAAGCATTTCAATAATATAAGAATATTATAGAAATTACTTATAATTTTCAAAAATGTTGACCTTATTATATATTGTGTATATCAATTAGTTTAGTGTCTTTGAAGATACATCTGATGTATGATCTAAGGTACATATCGTATATGAGCAAGAGTTACCTGAAGACATCATTATAGCTCGCTGATGGCATCATTGTATCTCAGATACTGAAATTTTGACAAAGAAGTATGACAGGTCAAATGGTATTATGTAGATAATGAGGTCAAAATTCTTGTTACCATCTGAATGGGCTGATCATAAAGATTACATATGTGAAATGTTAAAGTTCTATTACTTATATTTCAAAATGTATAGTAAGGTTGATGTTTATGTAAATGGACAATGCTGATGGTACAACATTAGCTGAAATGCACTGCAGTTAAATCAAAAGCCAAACAATTCATAGTATCATGTTAAAGCAAAGAGATGAATTTCTATAGGTTTTTTATTTTATACCCACAATATATTAAAATCTCATATACGATAAACAAAGAATATTCAATATTTCAGCCTATTATCCCTTAACACAGTTTTACTATAATTATGTTTTTGTTTTCTCACCATATATATTAGTGTTACTATTTTTAGATTGGCAATGCTTCCATTTATGAAGCAAAGGTAAATTATGTGGCTCTACATTTAAATTACATAATACCATGACATTAAACCATACACTGTAAGTTACTTCACCTGTCCCTTGATACAGGTATTTATAGGAAATGTAAATCAGATCTGGAACATAAATGCCTGCTAATATATATGTCATATTGTCTCTAAAACACTGGCACAAAAACTACTTCATCAAAAATTAATATAAACTTTACACTGTCTACAAAACAGTTACATTGTAGCCCAAAACAAACAAACAATTTAAAAGGAAACCAACATATGCCTTAATTCATCAACAGGTAAAGAAATCTTGAACAACAAATACAATTACTTGTACTCTAAAACAACAAGTATAAATATTTGTGTTTACCCATTCCTTTCAGTGAAAGCATATCCAAATCTGTCAAAACTTGGAGCAGTAGTCTTGTTGTTTTACATCTGTGCCCAACAATATTTTTAGGTCACATGTGATAATTTACACTGCTTATGTATAATGTATTTTACATAATGTTCAGCTTTCATGACCAACATGTTCTTCAAATCCTTCGCTCTCAGTAACAAGTGCACGCTCTAAAATTACTCGACCCTCTTTATATCTTTGGTTATCTTCAGTTGCAAACTCGTAGACCCATCCAAGCTTAGCATCACAGTTTTTACAGGAAACATCTCGTACCATGTGGCGACCAGTCAACATCACTCGGTCTTGTACCTCACTGTAATTCAGGTTCACCACTTTGTTGAACAGGAATGCTCTTCCAGTGGCTCCTAAAATGTTCAAAAGTTGTTGTATTATGTATGTAAAAATCAATACCTATGTTTTACATTTTCAGAGAACCAACTGTATCTTTTTATTTAATTTTTATAGTTATTTTACACCCAGCCCCAACATTTCATATTGTCAATTTGCGGAATACAGAGTAACCTCCCATTTGCAAGAGTGGTCTTTCATTAGAGCAGGTATATTGTAAGAAACAAATTGGATGAAAAACTACTTTTTATTTTTACTTTAAATTTGAACAGCCTGATGAATCAAGTATAACTTAAAAAACATGAAAAATTAACAAATGAGCTAAATAAATTTTACGTTCATGTGGATCTGTAAGGTGTATAAGGATTTTTTAAAGCAGAAAAAGAAAAATTTGCCCACATACATCTTTACAAGATACCCACTATTAAAGAGGAGATAACTCAGCAAATGGGAGGGAAATCTTGTAATCCACAAGTATGGAATACCAGCATAAGGATATGTGTCCAGCTAAAGATATATTGCCACAAAATATGACTTATTCAATAAACTTGTTGATGCGAATGTTTTTCAGTGAGTGACACCCTATGTTGTAATTGTTATGCTACAGAACAGTGAATTCCTGTTTAATTAAAGTCTCAAATAAGACCTGGGCCAAGATGAAAACTGGGGCTTTATAATTAGGATACAGAGGTTCTATCAGTCACTGACAAAGGCACATCAACAGCAATCATTCATTTATAGTTAACATGTATATACAATGAAAAAAACATTACTTTCCCACATAATTTTGATTTTGATTGATTGATTTTTGTTTTACGCCATACTCAACAATTTTTCAGTCATATGATGGCGTCCAGTTTTTATAGGTGGGGGAGAAAACCCGGTCACCCGGGTAAAAACCATCGACCTTCCACAAGAAAACTGGCAATAATTGGCATAATTTTGATGTTATAACATCAAAGAAGAGTGATCACACTTTAGAAGCATCTATCACACTTTTCTGTGAATTTGATGGTTATTATTGGGTAATTAATCAGATCTACTCAAATCGTGTGTGGTAACCTCTAATTATTATCACTTTAATTATAATCTGGTTGATGACTTTTTAAACTTGATATCTGGTTCACTATTTTGGTCTGTGTATTGAATAAAGTTCAATTTCTTTGGTCTCTATATATCTTAAGTTTTCAGACATGATACTTGTCAGACTACAGGCACCGTATTTAATTATTTCAGATTTATAATATCTTTTTCATAACATCTGTGATTTTATCATCTATGTTTTTTCTGGCATCAAAACTTTAAAAAATGATTTGTTGGAGACACCCACAAGCTGACAAACCTTATGTTTATTCAAATTGCATCACTAAAAACACTACATATATAATTTATTTTCAATATAGAAAATAAGTACATTGAGAAATCCCCCAACTTCATTCTACTGGTATATATGGTAAAACTTAGCAATGAAAAATCCTACTAGATTTAATAATTAAATAATTTTATCATATTTCAGCTACAAAATGTTTGTTGTTGTTGCAGACGCTATAACAATTTACCTGTAAATCTTGTAGATATCAGTTCTGCTCTGTTGGTTAGTGGTGTGTCACAGCTAGAACAGGAGAACAGACGTGTTCCACCAATATGTCTTAGGAATATTCTTCCCATAGCTTCTGAAAATATCAATAATATGGCAATATTGAAAATTTCAGTGTGGTACATGTACATGTATATGCTAAGAAAACTAGACCTAATAATCACTGACTCGATTGTATTCTAATCAAGATTAACGCCATTGAACTTCCATAGTTCTTTGTTCAGGGTGTTCTTATTAAGATTAATGCCTTAAACTTCCATATTTCTTTGTTCAGGGTGTTCTTATCAAGATTAATGGCCTTGAGCCTCCATATACTTCTTTTTTTACTTTGTTGTGTACCAGTACATTGACTTCAATCTGTAATAGCCAAGATCTGTCCCTGAATTTTTTCATCTTTTCACTTTTTTCTTACATGTAGCCTACATTGTACATTCTGCATATTAAACTTTCTCAGTACTCATGACTTGTCTTTCTTTTTGAATCAAGAGAGAAGTCACTTTTTCATACCACATGAGGCCCAACTGGCTTTATTGGTTACCTGAGTAGAGGGTTGGACTAATTACGTACGCTAGAGTACTCTACAGATTTTAGGAAATATATACATAATTAAGTGAACAATTTAACATTTTATTGTATCTTTATACTATTTCAAATCCATTTTAGTGATTTTAGAACGATTTATGATTTAAAATTAGATAATATTTTTATAGGGACTTAAACATTTCAGCCATGCGTTTGTATAGATGTTTCCTAGGACATAGAGGTGGTTCTACGACAGCATCCTTTATTTATTTATTTAGTTTTATATATATTTATATTCTATTTAATTGTATCATTTTTATCAAATCCATAAACCAAGTCAAATAAATAGATAGAGATAAAAATGAAATAAATTTATGCAGGACAAATACATACTTATTGGTTCCAAAATAATACATCATATGAATGTTTGCGCTATGTATTATCCGTTTATTAACTAAATAAAGTCTTACAGCTCAATAATACACTGAAAATCTGTAGAGTACTCTAGCATACTCTAATTAGTCTGACCGCTCAAGAAGAACATGATTACAGTGACTGATCATTGGTCATGATTTTTAAAAGATGTACAAACTTTTGGGCCCAATATAATAAGGTTCAAGCCCCCTTTTATTTGGTATCCATAGATAATTCCTTCCTCATATATCTTTTCAATTGATGTAGAGAAGAAAAAGTATATAGTCACTATTTAACTGACCCCCCCCCCCCCGACCCTGGTCCCCATGCTCCAAGGATAATAAATTTCTCAATTTCAGTAGAGGGTTCTATGATCTGAGGTGGGGGTACTTCCATTCTTCAGAATTCTCTAGGCATGTCGCTATCGTTGTCCAATCAGAGCTACTGTAACATCTTGTATTTGATAAATTATGCTTCCGGTGAAACTGTAGAACATTCTAAAATCATTGGCAACTTGGCTAAACATTTTGAATGGGAGTTTGATTCAGATAACTTTGTAGATAACTATGAAAGTTGCGATTTATTGTAATAATCAATTTACAAACAAAAAAATGAAGGAAATGGGAGAAATTTGAATTTTTGGTATTTCAGCTCAAGAGCACATTGGGTGGGAGAACTGTTCATTTCAGGTGGCAAGAGTTCAAATGGTTAACAATAATTTTTTGTCCACTGGGCAGCAATTCATTTTAAGTGTAAAACATCAAAAAATCTTTTAAATACTTAAGGAAAATAAATCTGGAATTTTATAATTAGTTTACAAATCAGCATTTTTATATAAACTCTTTATTTTAAGGAAAATAGCAGCTACTATACGTTCAAGACGGTGATTGTTATTCAACTCTGTCACGTATCTGTGATAAATTAAGACCCTCAGGTAACATACCAGAGTCGTTTCTATGGTTATTTGTTATGCACCGACAATGCAAAAACAATTTACTAGATTCTTTTCATATTATAATATTACTGGACAATGTGTTATTGATGTTTATCGAGAGTTTTGTCTTTGCACCTTATTCTGATGTGTCGTCACCTACAAACTATTTTTTATTTTGCTAGTGTGTATTCCCAATGCCTTGTTTTTGCGCCTTATTCCAGTGCATCTGTACCTACACCATATGAGTTTTACCACTAACAGCCTGTGTGTACACCTTGTACCTTGTCAGTTCACCTTGCCAGTGTGCCTCTTGCCTTTGCACTGCATGTGCACTTTGCCAGTGTGCCTTATTCCTTATACCCCTTGTATAACCCTTGTATTGTGCGCCTGTGCCTTATTCAGGTGCATTGACACCTACAAGCTATCCTTAAACAACAACTTGTTTAAATACACTGCAACCTTATTTAGGTTCCAGTTATAATCTACATGTATATTAAACCCTTAATGTACATTAAACCTTTGACTGCTAAATTAATAGAGTTAATATAGGCTCTCAGTCTCACTGCTGCATTGATTATTCATAATTAAAAATAATAAGGATATACTTTTTGATTTTAGATACATGTAATTCAAAAAGTGTAAAAGATACAGAGATAAAATATACATCAAAATGTTTGTCGGTATTTATGCTTTATAAAGATATTGTCATATCTTGAGTAATGTGTCATCATTACCTGTACAGGTGAAAATGCTGTATGACAACATCTACAATGATGAGTCAAAGAAACAACTATAGTTGTGCGTAGCACTGAGTGACTATTAATGGTGGCACAACAATAGTTGTACGTAGCAGTCTAAGGGTTAAGTATTCCCACTAGGTCATTGTAAAAACAGTATATGTATCACTTTTTACCAAATACCAATCTGACAATTTCTGCTGTAGCAGTCACTTTTATACTAAATTTGACATCACCAAATGGAAGATTCCATAACTAAGGGTGATACCAAGTATGGGATCATCTATGGATTTGAACATATGCGATATACGATGTATTTGACAAACATTTAGAGGGTAATTCCGTTCAAATTCAGTTCCAAACCTAACTGTTTCCAAACAAAGTAACTGACTTGGCCTAATGTAAATAAACCAAAATACACCAGTGGACAGCACACATGTCTAGCTATCATCACATGTATTCATATTCATCACAACTCTACACAGAGGTGCTCTTTGGAGAGAGGGATTTACATAACCTGGCGTCATGGGATTTTGATGATCTAAGGGCCCTTCTGAATGATACAATATTACCAGAGATGCAATGAAATCATCGAATTCAACATATCATCTAAAACATATGATGGCGCGATAACAATATGACACGACACACATAGGTGTAGGATCTTGGAGGGGGAGCATAACTTTTTTCACATACAAGTTATTATATCAACAATACCTAAGCAAATTGTTAAATGTAATTGTATATAAAAAATATTATAATCTGGTATCATGGGTTTTTGATGATCTAAGGGCCTTTTTGAATGACCCACTGTTAAGGGAGATGCAATGAAATCATCGAATTCAACATATTGTCTAAAAACATATGACAGCGCGATAACGACATGGCACAATACACATAGGTGTAGGATCTTGGAAGAGGGCAGCATAACTTTTTTCACAAACAAGTTATTGTATCAACAACATGTAAGCAAATTGTTAATTGTTATTGTTTACAAAAATGTTCTAACCTGGCATCAACATGTAAGCAAACAGTTAAATGTAATTGTTTATAAAAAATTGTTTGCAACCCCCCCCCCCCCCCCCCCCTCCCTACTTTTAGACATTCTTCCAACGCCATGAAAACTATCAAATGATGACTGGGGTAAATTTAATACATTTAGCCAGCTAACACGTGCGAATGATAAGACAATCAATCATTTATAATACATAAGACTATAATTTTGCGTAAACAATAAGTCTATAAATAAACATGACATAAATAGAATATGACTGAATCAGCCATACCAACTCTATGTCAATGAGTAATGTCAGTTTTTGATTCATCTACAACACAAAATATCTGTCAAACTAGTGATTAAGAGTTTCATGGATTCATTAGAAAATGTATATATTACGTAAAACGCACTCTCAGTTTTAACTATAGCTTTATAAAACAGATTTCCGATAAAGAAAATCAGTAAACAATCTTCTGTTTCTTGGGTGTCAGCTGGCAGGAACCAAAACATTAGGTTACGTCGTGATCACGTGTCCAAATATTTCTTGTCTTTGGATGTTTTCTATGTACAATGTATGTAAAAATCCAAAGTATATCCGAAATTTTGCGGGAAGTAGGGATGTGTCGCTAGGGTCATTGGTCCTGCGCATAACCTGTCCATGTAGTCACTTCCTTCAGTATCTCGTTGGCAGACGGTTTGCATCCTTTATATCAGATACATCACTGATACAGAGAAGATAACAGAAGAGTAGCAAAATGAAGCGGTGGCTTTCGGGCGACGATAAACGTCGCAAGGAACCCGAAGTATTTAGTAGTGTTGCGGAAGGTTTGAAAAAACTGTATAAAACGAAACTACTACCACTGGAAGAACATTACAAGTTTCATGATTTTCATTCCCCGCCCCTCGATGATCCCGACTTCGATGGCAAACCTATGATTTTACTTATTGGTCAGTATTCTACCGGCAAAACAACATTTATCAGGTATTTAATGGAACAAGATTTTCCAGGTATCCGAATCGGACCAGAACCAACAACGGACCGGTTTATTGCTGTCATGAGTGGGGAACAAGAAGGGGTAATTCCAGGAAATGCTCTTGTAGTTGACACTAAAAAGCAGTTCCGACCACTTTCGAA
Organism: Atrina japonica; assembly: GCA_030159075.1. Taxonomy (NCBI): domain Eukaryota; kingdom Metazoa; phylum Mollusca; class Bivalvia; order Pterioida; family Pinnidae; genus Atrina; species Atrina japonica. The sequence continues at coordinate 533,479 of BROG01000133.1, read as the reverse complement.
ATTTGGCAATGCTTTTCTGAATAGATTTCAGTGTTCAGTGGTAAACAATCCAGTTGTAGATAGTTTAACAATTGTAGACACTCCTGGTATTTTATCTGGGGAGAAACAAAGAGTTGACAGAGGTTATGATTTTGCTGGAGTTCTTGAATGGTTTGCTGAAAGGGTGGATCGCATAATTCTTCTTTTTGATGCACACAAACTTGACATTTCTGATGAATTCAGACGTGCAATTGATGCCATCAAAGGTTACGATGACAAAATTAGAATTGTATTAAACAAAGCTGATATGATCGACCATCAACAATTGATGAGGGTCTATGGTGCATTGATGTGGTCATTGGGTAAAGTACTGAAAACACCAGAGGTGACGAGAGTATACATCGGGTCGTTTTGGGACAATCCATTGCATTTTGACATGAACAGAAAGTTGTTCGAGCTGGAGGAACAGGACTTGTTTAATGACTTACAAAGCTTGCCAAGGAATGCAGCTCTACGGAAATTGAATGATCTCATCAAGAGGGCAAGACTTGCAAAGGTATAAATTTATGATTTATTTTGTAATAAAGCATAGCATACAGTGATTTAGACTACTTCAATTATTTTAAATGACAGGGCTTTACTGTTAAGCTTGAGTAGCTCCATCATGATATCCTTGCATCTTGTGACAGTGTGTAAATTGGGTTCAAATCTGGGTCAGACCTGAAATTTAAAATGAAAATAATATTGAATTTGAAGGAAACCTAATAATGTTATATATACCAAGATACCTCTTAATGTACATGTACATGTGTACATTATCAGTTTATCAATTTGATTTAATCTGCAATTAAATAATTTTGCTAGTATAAGTACAGATGTACATTACATGTACATATATTATGTTCAATAACTTTGTGTGTGTGTGTGTGTATATATATATATATATATATATATATATATATATATATATATATATATATATATATATATATATATATATAAAATAACACTTTCACATGTACAATTCTACAGACTACAGTAACATGCATACATGTAGTACATGTGTAAGACAAATTTACAATGATACAATTCTTGTAACATGAAAGGGATTTTTAGTACAAGTAGACCCAATGACATTTCAAGTACTTGTATGAAAGTCACACGTACCAAAGAATTAATTGTCAAGGCCACCCAAAGATCCTGAGGTGGGATCAGGTGCCAAGGAGAGGTAAGCACCTCCTGTAGACCAGTCACACCTGCCATGAATCCACAGTTAAATTCAAATGAAAACAAGTTAAAACAAATCCTTGTCACAATCAGTGCCAAGATTATTAGACAACAGGTAACTTAACATTTTAGTAAAACATACAAAATGTAGTAGTTGCAAACAAGATTATTATACATGTACATGTACAATGTTCATGTACATTGTACCTACACACATGTAATGATCTATACCAACTGCTAAAATTTGCAAAAGGTTGACTTTAATTCCATAAATGTGATTGCTTGTGAGTCATATCCAAGATACAACAACTTGTTGGTCAGTAGTTTGTTTGTCTCTGTTCTGTATACATGATGTATACACATGTACATGTAAGTACTCAAGGTCCTCTACCAAGTTTGTTCATTTCAGCCCGATTGGTCCAGGGTGGGGCAAAAGATACCCCAGGGGGTACCCCTGTTTATAAATCTTGTCCTCCAGAACTGCTGCATAAATTGAAAAACTAACTGTATCGGAGTGATCTATATGGATGTATGATTCAAGATTTTCTCCCTTATTATTCGTTATGATGCATTTATTTTATGTATTTTACCTGTGGTTTGGTAGATAAATGCTTTCCTGAAAAAAATTTTGCTGAAATTTAATATTTTGAAGTTTTTATGAATTTTTTAAGACTGCAAAAAAGCAAGGGCGAGAGGGTAATTTTCCACATATTGGTCTTCTTCTCCAAAACCGCTGAAGGGATTTTGATGAAACTTTATAGGTAGTAAGTACTAAAGGTCCTCTACCACCTTTATTAATTTTGGCCTGATTGGCCCCAGGGTGGATCCAAGGTAGGGCAAAAGAGGGGTACCCCTTTTTAAAAATCTTTTCCTTTCTGAACTGCTGTATTGATTGAAAAACTAATTGTATCCGAGTGACCTACATGTACATAGATGTAATGATTAAAGTGTGGTAATTTTTTATATGTTTTTGACATTTTCCCCAGATTTGTCATTTTTTATTAATTTTTAAGTCTCCTCCACTCCTAAGGAGTGTTAAAATAATTTGTAAATTTGAGATTCCCATATTTGTAAGATACCAACACAGTTCTGGTGAGCAATGTGGCCAATGGGCTGCTTGTTACAATTTAATTCCGTAAAGTTTATATTTTAATTATTTTTTCTCCGTAGATGACAATTATGCATTTTACACAGAGGTGTAAGCATAGATTCATAATTAATGAAAAAAGCTAGATTTCTTTATGTAGAATATCACTGCTTAACAAGGAAAATGTTACAACTTAATATCGTTTCATTAACCAATTAAAAATTCCCAAACAAAAATCTCGACAGTTAAAAACAATTATTCCTACATTTTTGTACACAAAGATATATTCACTCAATAAACCAGCAAGTGTATTAATTGCCATCCACGCCTGAGGCACCGCTGATACAAAACCTATAGTGAAGCACATACATACGAAGCTCCACCCCTTTCTGGCTACTTGAGCCATCGGTAAAGGTGAGTTTTGCAGTTTTTCTCTAATATATCGAAAATGTGTGCACTGATTTTGATCGGGTTTTCAATGTTGTTCTTAGAATCCATTTCATTTAGATCCATTTCCAATGCCATTCTGGTTCCGTATTCAACGTTGAGAACTGACCCCAGTTCCATTTTCAACAGGGGTCCATTTTCAAAGTTACACCTGCCCTCTGTAATGAGCGGTATTTTCAAATTTACATAATTATATATAAATTGTCACTTTTACAATTTGTAATGTAAATTACCAATGAGTAATTTCACCCCTATTCTAAATTCCAAAGTTGATTTTCAAATTTTTAAAGGGTAAATACCCTCTTACTCCCCTTATCTGGAACTCTGTTACCAGTTAGTATTTGGCAGTAACATTGAAACTGTGCATCATGTAGAAACATATGTACAAAAATGTATACATATACATGTATGAACATATGAACATGTACATGTATACAAAATTGCCAGTGATATTACCAGTCATCAACAAGAACCTCACCTTTGTTTATAAATATCAGATCGAGTTTTGTTCTGTAGAATAGTTTACATTGAATCAGAAATGTGTAAACTTGATAAATGTCTATGTACACCTACCTACAATGTACTACACTCCAGAGAGAAATTCCCCACATTTTTATGTTCTTCAAAAATATGTTTTATGGGAATACACTTACACCTTTACACCTCACACTACCTGTATCACACTACCTGTATCACATTACCACATATTTCAAATTTATCCAAAATAATGTCCTGAAGATTTACTAGAGTGAACATCTTAATTAAAAGTTAACCTTTCAGGTTTTTGTGGAATGAATATATATATATATATAATATATTGTTGACCTAAGTACACTAACATCAGTATTCAGCAATACAATATATATTTCTCTCAATCGTTAGCTCACCTGGCCCTTTGGGCCAGATGAGCTATTACAACATGTATGGCCAAATGTCTGTCATCCATCATCGTTGTTTGTTAACTTTTGCATTTAAACATCATCTTCTTAATAACTAGTGGGCTAATTTAAACCAAACTTTGGATATAGCATACCCATGTGAAGCCGCTTAAAGTTTGCCAACGAAAAGGGGCTAGGACCCAAAAGTGGCCAAAAAGGACCAAAACTTGGTACATCTTTAAAAATCTATGAACCACTGATCAGATGACTTTCAAATTTTGTATGCATGATTGTAAAGACAGTCAATATCAACAAAGTTTGTGAACGAAAATGAAATCTGTCCTTAAACAAGCCACTAAGGGGTGCTTCAGTATAAACACAGGGTACATTTGTACATTTGTATTACAAATTGTTTAATAATTCAAAACTAATTGACTTTTTGTATACAAAGATATTGAAAAATTTGTTAGAAATTATCTAAGGATCATTTTGACAAAATTTCAAGGTCATGAGGTCAAAGGACAAGGTCACAGGCACTTCAGTAAATGGAAAATGTCTCTTTTTTTTTTCATAATTTTTTTTCGAAATTTTGCTACTTCTGTAGAACCCATTGGACTAATTTGAACCAAACTTGACAGGAAGTATAACCATGTAAAGCTGTATAAAGTTTGCAGGTGAAAAGGGACTAGGACCAAACATGGCTGCATAGCTACATGTACATATAGAATGAATGAGTCAGCAGATATTTTTGTTTTAATACATCTATCTCCAAAATCGTCAAAGCTAATGAAAAAAACAGTTTCCTTTAAATGAGTGGCTTGCACAAATTTACCAATATTTTGTTTTGGTGGAAATTGTCGGGTTGACCCTTATGTGAGTTATTTCCCAATTTTTTTGGTTTTTCGATGTTTTTTGACATCTTGAAAAGTATAATAGGTATAGTCAAAGTGAAAAAAGCAAAAATGTTCAGCACGCGAAGATCTACAAAAAAGTCAATAGGGCCGAAATTGTCATGTCGCCCTTTTTGAGAGTTTTTTTCCCCTTTGAGTGGATTTCTCATGTTTTTTTTTTTTGTTTTTTTTTTTACAGTTTTGTCCTATTATCTTGAAAAGTATAATAGATACATGTAGCATGGATATTGCGAGAAAGTAGATTTTTTTTCATGTTTTTGGCTGTTTTTTCCTAGTATCCAGTGCCAGGGTGTGGGCCAGTTTTAACCAAACTTGGCATATAGCATCCCCATGTGAAGCCCCATAAATTTAGTTTTGGAATGAAAAGGGGCTAGGATCCATAGGGGTCCTGAGAGGCCAAAAAGGACCAAAACGTGGTAATACAGTGTTTTACACTTCTGTATTTTTTAGCCGATAATCGGCTATTTCCCCTCGGCAAAATTACCTAAATTTTCCCAAAAAATCAACTAAAAATTCCCAATTAGGCTGTGGTCAAAATTTTTAAAAATCGTCGTTGTATCCGTAAAAATCCGCCCAGAACGGAACCGGACTTTATATTTCGATATATGAATCTAAATCTCTTATACATTTGCGTGAATGCTTGCACACATTAGGTACTATCACAAGGTTAAGCGTGTAGCCGTTAAAGATGTAACTATGTCGCATAATGCGAAATACTACACAAAAAAACTTCGGCTTAAAGACTCAAAGGGGTTAAAAAAAAATAACAGATGCGTTCAAATATCAGACAAAAATCGATCGTTCACGAAGCGAAGCATGGATCACCAGAGCTGGTACGAGAACCAGAAGCAGAGTCAAACCCGTCCCAAATTTACAATACCATCTTCTACAGCTGTGGTGGAAAGGAGTTTTTTCTCTGATGAACAATATCATAACAAAAAAACGAAACAGGATGAGTCAAAGAACACTGGACTACACCATGAAGATTTGTCATTACAATGAAGAACTGTCTGAATCCGAATTAGATTCCTTAGTCACAATGTTCAAATACAATAAACAATGCAAACTGAAATTGTAATAAATTCATGTCATACACTGAATTTGACTTGTATTGAGTATTCTAACTGCAAGTTAGCTTTAAACATACTTGATAGAAAATTCCCAATTTCACCATTTTTGTCGCTATTTTTCCCAATTCAAAGGGTAGAGGGTACCTTTGATAAAAAGTGTGAAAAACACTGTAATATACATCTTTAAAAATATTCTCATGAATCAATGATGAGATGACTTTCAAATTTTGCATGCATATTGTTCAGTCAGTATCTACATGTACAAAGTTAGCAAATGAAAACGGAATCTGTCGATAAAGGGCCATCCATAAGGGGGCGCTTGAATAACATTGGGTTGTTGTATACAAATGGCTTAATAACTCAAAAATGATTGACTTTTTATATGCAAAGATGCATGTATATATGAGAAAGTTGTTGGGAATGATCTAAGATCACTTGGACAAAATTTCATGGTCATGGGTCAAAGGTCAAGGTCTCAGACACCTACATTTTGTAAGTAAACAGAAAAATAAAGTTTTTGTCAAATTTGAGACATTTTTGACTTCTTTAGAAGAAGTGGACTAATTTTAACCAAACTTGACAGGAAACTTTTCTCAAGTGACAGTTAAGGCCCAATGGGCCTTTTGTTAAGTCTATTTTTATGTTGCATGAATGGCTCAAGGAAACCTATTGCTTTCATATCTTGTCTGGATTTTGGCAGAAACTACCTTGATATAAAACTGTATAATATTAGCAAATGAAAAGGGCTTCAAAAGGGGAATTTAAAAATGTTTTAAGTAAACAGAAAAATCAGTTTTTTATCATCATTTAGACATTTTTTACTTCTTCTGCAATGTTTACCAAATTTGCCAAGTGAACGTTTTAAGGGCCATTTGGCCTCTTGTTCATTGATGCTGTGATTGTACACAAATTAAATTAATAACAAATATTATAAACATAATACTAAAGTTATAATGCTCAAGACGATATCGTTTCTGTCAATTAGACTTCATCAGTTGAGCTCCAGTTTGAAAAGTATGTGTATTTTCTAAAGATAAAGTGGTATCATACAAGGCCAAACAATGTCTCTAAAAGTATAGCCGAAATCCGTCTAAGAGTAGCCACTGTAAAAAAAAAAATGACTATCTTAGCTTTAGACAATTTTCGAATTTAAATAGTGTTAACAGTGCCAAATATTACTTTAGTTTAAGATGAACAGCTGGTACCGAAATACCAGGTACTAGGTTTATGTATACCCTCGGGGACTCAAACGGTCCACCAGCAGTGGCAACGACCTAGTGGTTATAAATATTATAAACATAATACTAAAGTTATAATGCTCATTAATTAAAATGTTTACAAAATTCTTTGATTGTGCGTTTACATACACCATTGAGGCATATAGTGTACATGTACAATGACATGTACATGTACGTATACCTTTACATTTATGTAGACCCAGCACCTCACAAAGACATTTTAGGTTGGTATCTTGACTCCTTTCTAAGTGGAAAGTCCATATCTATAATCGAAAACATGCATGTAGGCAGTGACATTTTGTGTACTAGTGTTCTGTATAGAGGTGAAAAGTTTGATACATGTAAGACTTTTAACAGTGGCCCTGCTTCATAGTACAAAATGTTGATGCAGTGCACTTGCTGTATTGGCAGAGTTTTGTGGTTTAATGCATGTGGCAGTGGTTTTTGATAGTCATACCACACATCAACCCACCTCAATCATATTGAATATACATGTATGTGTAGATTCTGGCTCTTTTTCTGTAGATTGGGATTTTCTATATTTCTTTACTGATATAGGTGAAAAAGAAAAAGCTGAATATAAAACTTGATTTAATCCAACATTAAAATGCTTACACAAATGTTACAACTTACAATAGCCCATATAGCAGGTATGTGAAGAAGAACATTCATAAATTTTAATGTGTGAAGTTCCTTTTCTCTGTGTTACACTATTAGATTTTAGTTCTTTTTTATCTATTGATTTTGTAGACCTACAAGTATATTGTACATGTAACTAAATAATTATATTCATAGAGTGTATCTTATACATTTTGTATGTAACTTGAGAAAGTGACTGGAATTCCAGTTATCAGATGGGTGGTGTACATCTTCTACTTTTCAAATGAATCACACAGTCTCAAATTGAGGTCATTCTGATTTTGTCTGTTTTGACTGTTTTCTTTTAAGACTACAATCTGATCATTGTTACTTCAACAAATATTAACAGCAGACTTTGTATTGTTGTTCTAAATCAAAGTTGAACTTTCTGGTTTGTACATCTGTAAATATACAAAGATACATGAATCATGAATTTGTGCTATTTTAAGACACATGTACATTTGTACAAAGTGATAAAACAGTACATATACCAGTGGTCATTTACATTGTGAAAATAATGAATTTGTCAAAATGTCATTTACTACATAAAATGACATACTTTTCATCCACAATTATATGTATAGCTACAACATGTAGAGTGAATTAAAAAGTTTGCAATTGCAATTTAAGTATACATTAAATCTTGACTGAACTTTTCACACTCTTCATCAATACCTAATCTGAGCTGTTCTTTAGTGGTTTATACATGTACCTGTTCAAATAACTAGTTTTAATAAAACCACTTGATCTACAAATGTACATGTGTGTGCAGTAACATACACTAAGACTTAAGCACATCTACATGTACAATGTATGGATTCAGCTGACATATAATGAAATAACATCCTAGTCACAAGTTAGTGGGTTTTCACTGCATACTATCATTGCACATGTCTTTATTTCTAATCTACATTGAACATGTAGTGTTAGTGTATAATAACATGTGTATGTTAAGTCATTCACCATAAAACTGTTTTCATAAAAAAAATAGCTCTAAATATATTCCATACTTTGTCATTCATGTAGTAGGGGGAGTCTATTGATGTCAGATTACATATAGGAGCATTTGTTGTTTTAAAAAGCAAAAGTGATCCATTTCATTCTATTTGTATCTCAAAGCAAATGAGAAACTTAAATAAATATTTTATTGATAATTGCATATACAAAAGTGTTTTATTTACCTCATGACGGAAATTGTCACAGAACACTCATGTTCCCTAAAATCATCACTATATTTATCTCAACAATAAATTGCTGTATTCATAAAGATGTTTTATCATTCATTAGCTTATCTTTACATAGTTGAATTCTCGTTTTAGTAACTTATTATACATATGTATAACTTATTACCAGTACTTATTTACAGCAAAGTTTGATTACCATGACATGCCAGAAGTGCAGAACAGATTTGATTAACACAAAATACATTATACAAATGTACAATGTACATGTATGTCCACTGTTACATGTATATTGTATTATTGATCCAAGTGTGTTTCATCCAAATATATACAAGGACATGTACTCAACTAAATTGCATCATTAACAGTCACAATGATATACATGTATCATATTTATATTTGTACTGTATAAAGTGTACACACATAAACATATTGGTAATACATGGAATGTGACTTGATTCTTCAGCCTATACACACCACCTGGTACAAACCACAATATTCTGCCTTACAAGTTACATTCACTCTTTGATAAGTATAAATATCAATCAATATATATGATTTGTATATATGCTGGCAATATCTGGCATAAGAGCTAAGTAAAGCCTAAAGGGAAGCTTATCGTATTCGACCCATTAAGCACTCATCTCCCTATAAGCGCCCCACCCCCTCTTTTTACACATGATGAAGAATCTTTTCTAGCTGGTTGACAAGGAGATATTGACCTGAAAACCATAAGTAACAGTTTATCTGTAGTCTCCAATCAACAGAATTATTTTTACAAGTGTCCCCAGTAGTAATAACTACACCGACTTTACCACTGTGCCTTATAAAAATTAACTGTTTTACATCAATTTGACGATTAATTAGTCCCATGAAGCACCCACCCTTTTTTCCTGATTTTATTAGTTCGAATATGGTATGTTGTCACCCAGTGATCCCATGTCCAGTTAAAAAAAAGAATGAGGTCAGATTTAAGTATTTCTGTTGCTCATAGTCATACATGTACATCAGCTACACTTGCATGTCACACTTCTTACAATTTATGATACTTAAGATTCAGATGGTGGATAAATAGTCCTCTGTTTTATGCAAAAATTACCGTTTTTGGACAGACACTATTTTCTATGGTTAAGAATATTGGTTGAGGTCAGGTTTGTTGAGGAGATATAAATAATATTGATACCAGCTGGGTTTTGTAGTATTTGCTATTTTTGTGGTGATGGCCAGTCTTGAATTCTGTAGGAGAAGACCTTTTTTTCAATGTACCGGTATCAAAAAAAAAAAAAAAAAAGAAAGAAAGAAAGAAAAATTACATGTACCTGCATTTTAACTGAAAACTTTCTTACAATATCATATTGGTTCATTTCAAACAAACCTTTTTTGAATAGAGATGAGAGACATGTCATGTTTTAAATAGTGATGCTTTAAGCACTAATTTATGGAGCTTTAGTTCTAAAGTTTTTGGAGTAAGTGACAAATTAGCCATCAGGAAGGTAATTTATTCAACTTTATACATAGCATGAGGGACTCATTTTGATTAGGGGAGGAGATAGCATGTCCCCATGCAGGGAGTATTGGGGTTTCAATATTAAATATAAAATGCAAAATTGTGCATTTTCTCACAGTCTTTACTTTATGCATCAAAACTTTGGTTTTTAAAGGAAAACATGAACTACTTTGTATTTAATAAATTTTCAGCAGCACATGTAAGTCAGAGATAAAATCAGCAATTTGTCTCTAGAAAGTAGTCAATGAGTTACATTTGCTTTCATGAAAATAGCTAAAGCTCCGTCCAGCTGTATGATTCTACTGAAAGTGTTGATGGAGGTACCCAAGGGTCCAGTTTTTACATGGGACAAATGTATATTCCATGTCAAATGAGTAAATGTTTCAAGACAACAACAAATATATTACATCAAAAAGCAAAAACCAAATAATGTTACTGAAGCATACAGGCTGGGATACCAATTATCTTAACACTAATAACAGTAATACTTGTACTAAGTTCATATACATTTTGTTACTGCTGTTACACAGTTTAAGTAATTTAATTAACAGATTTTCAAGAAAAAAAAATTCAAAAAAATTTCAGCCAGTTTCTAGATTATGTGGAATAGTGGGCATTGATTTTAAGTAAAAAAACTATACTTGTAGAAATATCTGAAAATCATCAAGTCATTCTTTCCCATTTAAAATGTATTATGTCTAAAATTGGACAAAGTACATTCATAAAATAACAAATAACAATTAAGTCAGATAAGTGGCAAGTAAGTCAATGTCTGTTTGTAACATATATCATTTCTTTTATTGTATCAAAGGTATATGTTAAAGTAAGAATTTCTGCTGGTTTAGTGGTTTTTGTTAGAAACTCACCTATGTATTAAAGATAATGATGATAAACAATCCTTGAGCCCTGCAACACCTGGTATCTGTATAGTATGTACTGTATGTACACTTAGTCATCTACATGTATCTCTTAAAATGTAGTTTGTCAGCTGACACATGAACTTACATTCTCAGACTGAGTCTGTTTTACCCAATATTTAAATGTGTAATCATATATTTTTTTTTTCATGAATTGTTGTAAAACAGTCTATAGCATAGATTGTATACCGGTACCTACAAATTCCTGTCATTTTAAAACTCTATAAATGGAGCTGTCTTTGCAGTTTGAAGGTACCTGTAGATTTAAAATTTCTTCACACAATCATCATTAATAAATTAATGGTTTTATAATTATTTGCCCCATTCCAGGTTTTTGATGTGAGTAAAATGAAAATTTCTTCACATGGCCATCATGAAAAAGTTGGTCTAGTTGGTCATTTTTGACCACAATGGAAAACCGCATTAAAAACACAAATCTTTAGTGTTTGATAGAATTAAACCAACAACTCTATCATACAAGTACTTGTATATATACCATACCATAGGTACAGAAATTTGGAAGTTCATGTAAAGTCTTTGAGTTTATCAGGCGATTGTGTTTATCAGTCAATATTGTTTATCAACTGATTTGTTCATGTTACTATTACTCTGATATAAACATTCCGTTATTTACATTTATACTGGTCAAATAAACTAAACAGGAAATTGTAAGGTGTAGCACAGCAATTATGGCTGTTGTAAATAATCAAGTACATTTATAAAAATACTTCAGGAAGTCTAAAGTTTAGTTATATACATGTATGTAATTGGGAAATTGCAAGGTAATTGTGACTTTTAAGTACATAATGTGTATGATTACTTCCTCATGACATGGTTTTCCAGACAAAATGTCCATATTGACCAGAACGAGAAGACTTACCTGGGTTATGTTGTATTGACGTAAAATTATGTAACCGGGGATCACTAACAGTAAATCTACATTGTAATATAAAACTTTTGATAAAAAAAAATTTACAGTCCTAGGATTTTACATGTACATATGATCCTAAATTTTGTTCGGCTAAGCAAGCAAATTTAAGAATACATAAAATATACATGTACATGTATGTGTGCTTCCCATTACATGTCCTAAATGACATAGGGTAAGTACATGTACACTGTAGGTAGGAAAAACATTTTATTTTGAAAAATTATTTTGTCTTTCCAAAAAATTGTAAATGGTTAAATTGCAGCTGGAAATATATGTACTTTACATTTGTAATATAGCAGCAAGTACTCACAATTAAACCTTAATACAGCATTTAAAAGGGTTTTTTTTCCAATCTGATGTCAATAAAATGTTTGACATCGCAACCGAAAATGAGTTCAGTCAGGTAACCGGAAACACACATATATTTCATGTTGGCCATATCAGATTTTAGAATATTTTTCAGGTCCTAGTTTACATGAAAGTTGTTATTTAGTATATGAAATATGTTAATAAATAATAATGAAAGGGGGACTGGGTATGTCAGACCAGGTAGCTTGGTGGGTAGAGCAGCTGCACAGATTACTGGAGGCCTAGGTTCGAATCCCAGTCTGACCCTACACTTTTTCCTCTTGAGATGCCTTTAAAAAGAATAAAAAAAAATTGAAATACTTGTATGAAAAATGAAATTGAATAATACAATATGAATTTATAAAATAACTGTGAAATCATTTAACTGAAAAGTATTCAACATAAATATTACTTTATTGATGAAAAATTGAAGATGTTTTGCAAGGAAATACACAAATATATTGATGTACGCTGATGTCTTTCAGACATTTATATTGTGACATACTGTAATCAATGCATGAATTAATATTTATCTTATTGTAGGCATTCTGATGTTGTGGTATTAAAATAAGTATGTTGATGTTTTTAAAAGGTGTTCAAATCATGTTAATTTCTGCTTGAGAGTTCCCCCGACCTACAATCAAACTTAGATGGAATATCAGATTTCCTTTTATATATTCAATAATGATTGTAACTTAATTGTATATTAAATTTTTCAGGTCCATGCATACATTATTAGTCAGCTGAGAAAGGACATGCCTTCCATGTTTGGCAAAGACACAAAGAAAAAAGAACTCATCAAAGGTCTTCCCCAGACCTACAGTCAAATTGAGAGAGAATACCAAATTTCCTTGGGAGATTTTCCAAATGTAGAAAGAATGAAGGAACAGCTACAGCATCATGATTTTTCGAAGTTCCATGCCTTAAAACCAAAGCTGTTGGAAACAGTAGATAACATGTTAGCTAATGATATTGCTGGTTTGATGCAAATGATTCCAAATGAAGAGCATGTTATATCTAGAGAACCAGCCGTTAAGGGTGGTGCTTTTGATACCATGAATGAAAGTGTGTTTGGCTATGGTAGAGGTGAAGGTGTAGATGAAGGTCGTGGGGATCATGATTGGATTGTAGGCCAAGATAAATATCAGTATGATGAATCCTTTGACAAGCTAAATCCTGTGGATGGAAAGATCACTGGAGCAGCTGCCAAGTCCCAGATGGTCAAATCTAAATTGCCAAATTCTGTTCTTGGAAAGATTTGGAAACTTGCTGATGTAGATAAAGATGGTATGCTTGATTCTGATGAATGGGCACTTGCAAATCATTTAATTAAAATTAAGCTTGATGGACATGATCTTCCAAGTGATTTGCCTGACCATCTTATACCACCATCAAAAAAGAAAGGATTTTAGCATAAAACATAACATAAGTATAGTGAAAAGATATTCTATGTGTCAAGCATTGAGGAGGTCTTGATATACTTACTGTAAAGTACTTGTTTTGGTGTGTTGTTCTAATTGGATTTTATGTCAGATAACACTTGTATTCATGTGTTTTTAAACAACTTCCCTAATTTTTTTAATAGATAATTTATATACTTTTTTAGGTTATTGTGAACTTGATGTTTCATTTTCCCTCGTCACATTGCTCTGATAAATTGCTACATTTAGCTCAAGGGAAGGTTATCCATGTGTATCAGTCAGTGAATATTTTTATCAACAAGATATCAAAAGTGCTATATGACATTTATTTGTGTATGAAACTGTACTGTTTTATGTACATGTAAAAACAACATGATGAGCAAGCATTACTTGAAGTCATATTCATGAAAACTAATGTTCAAATCTTCAATAAATAAGTCTTGTGGTTTTGTTTTAATTGTCAATAAGTTTAATGTTTTTCTCCTGTCAGGTTTCTTGTCCTTTTTTTCAATGTTGTATTTTCTTTTCTTAATTTCTGATATATGTTATGCATTGAAGACAGATAAAGAACATTCCCTCATATTGAAATTTAAACATACGTGTTAAATATGAATTAGTTTTCCAGGAGATTTTGTTTACAATTTTTAGTTTCTGTCAAAAATTGAAGTTTGGTATTGGTATTTAATTGGTTGTCATTGTTACAAATATTTGTTTGATGTTATAACTTGGATTCAAAATTCTATTTAAAGATGACAGGATTATTTTATTAACATAAATTTATATCACAACAATAAATCTAGCAAAAGTTTTAAAACAATCAAAAAAGAGAGAAATTATAATTGCTGTAACAAAAATTGGGTCTCATTAGTATTATCATTATCATTATAATTACTATCAATATTGAGCCAGCCTGGCTCAGTCAGTAGCATGCTTGACTCTTGATCGCGAGTTCGAGTCCAGCTGACAATAGGTTGGTTACCTGTCCTGTGGATGAGACTGTAAAAACCGAGGTCCCGTGTCACAGTAGATGTCAGCACATTAAAGAACCCTCACTTTTCAATGTCCGTAAGTACCATAGGCCAAAATTTGAAGCCCTTCACAGGCATTTGGTGACGTCTCCATATGAGTGAATGATTCTTGAGTTGGACATTAAACAACAACAAACAAAAAACCATCATTGAGTGGGACGTTAGACAACAACAACAAACAAACAAACAAAAACTATCATTATTAATTTGGATAATGTTAGGTTGAATACATGAAACAAACTAACTTTTATGTTTGACCTACAAATGATATCATGACTATGAATTATGCATGTAAATGTGTTACAGAGAATTGAATTAATCTGGATACAGGTAGCTGTGATATGACATATGATTTTCATGATATGATTGTTTTGCATCACCTGTGGTAACATTTTATCACAACAGGATTTATGTACAGGTGACAATAATCAATGGAGAAAACAATGACATGTTTAATGTGCAATCCAAAAAGAATGATGTATTGATAAAGCAATTTGTAAGCTACATGTACGTAACAAATAAGGTAAAATTGAAAATGACCAGTAGGACAACTTCTAGCCCTAGTGACCACACAGTTATCTAGATGGGATGTGGACATCGTCATACATTTGTTTGACTGTCTACAGATTGACAGTTGTAGGCAAGGTTTACTAGATGTGATGTGGACATTGACATACATTTGTTCAATTGTCTACAGCTTGACAGTTGTAGATAAGGTTTAATTTGATCTTATGACTGTGGATCGCCACTGCTGCATAGAAATTGCAAAATTCCAAATGTAGGATTCTCTGATTTTGGTTAAGTTTCTCCGCTCAGTGCATGTATGTATGCATATATATATATATATATATAGTGTGTGTGTGTGTTGTGCATGTGATTTTGTAGTTTAAATGATGTATTTAACTGCAGCATGTGCATTTCATAAAGCTTGTCAAGTGGTATTGAGATTACTTGCATGTATCATTTCAAGAAAAGTCAGTCATACTCAATACAACTTACTTTAAATGTTTTTGTTTTGTATTTTAAGTTAGTGCTTAGTAATATGTTATAGCATCTTTCAGGCCAGAAGGTAATGAGTATACATACTAGACACAAAAAAAATTAATACAAACATTGAAAGTGAGGGAATACAACTCACAAATCATCCTCAATATTATGTATAAATATGATCACTTGTAATTACTTAGGATGAATTCAGGATAACTTGTATTATATAAAGTATGATTACTGTTATTAACAAATTGTAACAGTATATATGTGAATTATTTGTATCCCAAATTCAGATCAGATTTCTGCTTATTTTATCTGTTAAGAAATTTTACTTGTAAAGAAATCATAATTTTAGTAATATAATTAATATTACAACATTCTATATCTGTAATTATTTTGTATACACATGTATTCAAGTAATTAAGATTGGCTTTATATCTAGAATGTAGAGTATAACATATGAAATGCCATCTAGCTTTTGAAATGAGATGATTAGTTTAGTGTAGCATGCTAGTTATAAATACATGTACATGTGTATGTATTGGTGTGTGATGGTACTGTAAATCTAGATATAAATGCATATATATATTGCTGGTTGATGGTATAGTAAAATCAAGACTTTGTAGTTATGATACTAGTAAGTATTGCTGTGTGACCGTATACAAATATAAAAGCAATTACAGTGGATGCTACCATGTTTGTATGATTTTCACCATTTTTTGTATATTACAATCTAACCCTCCTAAGGATAAATACTTTGGTGTCAGTGGTTTTTTTATATTACAGCTGATTGTAATCTTTTTAATGTATTAGCACTAAAATTTGCAATTGTGCAATCCACACCTCCACCGTATGACTTATATTTCTGTATGTAATAGGTAACTTTTGAGTTAGCCCAGATTACCGTTATGATCCCGAATTTATTTGGGCCTTTTCAATTTTTTTCCTCATATGTTCTTTCGGTTTTCATAGTTACCTTCGCAACGTATGTTAAGTATATGGAAATATTCTTACTTTTTAGTGCATTAACTTAATGTTGTATAAAGAAACCCAAGAGACTCTTAAAACATACACAGTGGGTTTTTTAGTTGAACGCCAAATTACTGAAATGTAGTTGGCGGGGGAAAATGTGCAGAGACACTAGGTATCGCACCCAGGACCTTCTGAACACTAGAAAGGTGATTTCACCTATTGTGCTTTTGGGGCTCTCTACATTACCGAAACCGGAAATAACATTGAGGAACATTTTTCTAGATTTTTATGTAACTGGTGATAATAAAAACTGGATTATAATGGTAATACTGGCTAACTCGAAAGTTCCCTATTGACAGTGGATGTTTTGATAGGTTTATTGGACAAGGCTATCTGTGATTTTTTCGTGCATTGATATTTTTATATTGGTGTGTTAAAGTGACCTTTAGGTTTGTCCTATTTTTCTGCGTATTCAGACATTTTCAAAGTAAAATTTCCATTGTAAGGCCATGTCCTAATGCATAATTGTTTTATAAATGTTAGATTGAGCAGTACAGATGCCAATAGCATCATATTTCTCCTGGTATAACTTTTCACATCAACTTCTCTATGCCATTATGTCGTGAACATGGATTTCATTTTGTAACTACAATTGAATATTCACAGAGTATTCCCTCAGTACTCAGGAAAAGGGGTTTTAAAGAAAATTGAGTAAATGCCATGACTTTGGGTTATCTATTTTCCCCCATAATAGCATTGCTTATAGCCCAGTATTGAAGAAACTTCTCAGGTAGACCACCCCACTTTATCATGTACATTTCATGTACTTCTGGAAACAAACAACAAAGAATCTGAAGGGGTCTAGTTTTCCTATCAAGCCTTTTAAAATATATTTGTTTATAGAGTAAGTTTTACTATCTTGATTATGATAGAAAGTTAAAAAAAATAAGTTAACTTAAAACACTATCAGGCGACTAATCCACTGTATGCAAAAGTTAATCCATATGCTTGTAAAAACAAAGGGTGGTACTTGTAATGGTGTTGACAGAATCCCAATGTACATGAATCTGCAAGGTATTATCATTGTTAAGTGTTTCCATGTTGCAGCAGTTGATTTCTTGTAGGAAAAAACCATGCTGTGGTGTTCATGGTTTGTCGGAACTACATTGATCATTAGAAACATACATGTTGTTAACCTCTAAACATGTATATGTTTGTTGCAAAATGTTAGGTGATGTATGCTAATTCATTTCTTATATGTCATTGCCACTGTATGTTAATATTATTGTCATCCATATATAAATGTACTTGAATATAAATGTTTAATACATGTATTTTTGCCCATTGTTATTTATGACTGATGTCAAGGAAATTGACACCCTTTTGATCAGATAAAATCTGTAGCATGTTCTTTTACTTCAGCAATCTGTTAATTTATTGTGCAATAGAGAATGCATCTCTAAATTAATTTGTTTCAAGTCTTAATGTGATATGTGCTCACGATTTGAGTCATTAATCAATACCCAACATGGAATGTATAAGTTACAGGAATTTTGCTTGAATAAAATTAAGTATAGAAAATGATTGTTTGAATTTGACAATTTTTTGCTGGTTATTATCGCTTCTGTAGCTTCAATTCATGCAATGTAGCACATTCTTTTCAAACGGCATATTGTGTAGTGTGTAGAACCAAAAGGCATAATAGAAACATAAATTCGGAGGTATCCAGTGGTATTAAATACATGTATGTTCTATATAAAAACAGAACTTGACATATGAATCAAATGTAGAGCACCAATTTCACTTTGGTATATATACACTGGAGTATGCTTTGTAATATGGAAAACTCTCACTGATGAATTGGTTATAAAATGTTTTCTTACGTCAATTTTAATTTTCTAGAATCTTGCTTTCTATTGAGAAATAAGACAAAACATTTGGTTTTACCGTAATTAAAGATTTTGGAATAAAATGTATTAAAACATCAGTCAGAGTTAGACAAACAAATTTATATGGCTAATTTGTTTCTTGACTTCATGTCACCTGACGTGGATCACAGGAGCCTGAAATTCTGTTCGCATGTTGATAAACAAGTCACTGATATACATCCTGTTCTCTGTAATGGTCCCGGTGCCTGGATATGCCATTGTTGTGATTTTGTCAGGAGGCGAAACAATTCTAAGAGGGATAACTCCAATTCCTACTTATAAAAAATGGGAAAAAACGGCCGAGTAGTGCGTAAAATGTTTTATTGTTAATTGTTTCTTACAAATATTCGAACATCATAATCTAACCAACAATGTTCTGCTTTTATGTCCACTTAACCAACGTAAAGAATTTGAATTTGGTAATCAATGATTTTTTTTTCATTTTCATGAAGTCGTATTAAAAATAATATGACTGAGCTATCGTTAACAGCATTTGTTTTTCACAATTGTTGCATCGGTTTTAAGCCATCTTAATTCAATAAAAATATCCTGAACATGAGGTTGCCTAAATTTACCATGATTTATAACCTTAACTTTTATTATCAGGCATGGTATAAAGACTTGCAATCAGTGTTTCTCTGATGTAGCTATAATATGCAAATGACATAATTACTCTGAAGACCTTTAACATGTATGTTCAAACATTTGTTGAACCTGATTTAATATCAGGAAGCTATATTTTTTTATTTATATCAAATGATTCTTTTCCACATGGATATAAAAGATAAATGCAAGCTAAACGCAAGGCCTTCCAAGAAAATCAGTTATCATAAAAATAAGTTAATTGATAATTTAGCTATTTATTGATTCAAACTAGCAGTTACAGCGGGTTATATTTTCTGTTTTATTCTAATAATCTGCATTCTTTTGTTATTTTATCTACCAGGTGGTCTATCTTTATGGGAAAATGAGATAAAATACCGACGACAACTTGTTTGCTTTAAATATGCAATGTCAAATTTGAAAATAAGAGATTCTGACAAACGCATTTTGTTTAAACAAGATGCCCCAAACGATGAGAACGATGCTTAATGATCTATATATTTTGTTCCTTATGATAACATTCGATATTTTCAATATTTATATTTTGTATCGAAGTATCAATTTCTTTGTATATTGCAATATAAATTGTAACATGACTTTATCACTATTAACTCTGTGCGTGAAGTTTGTGATGTAAATGTAATCAACATCCACGTGTTAGACGAAACGTTATTGCTAAAAATAAGCTAGAAGTGAAACACATCCTCTTTCGTAGTAATAATGTTCATTTAAAATACATTTATAATCTTTCACTGGAATTGTTTGGCATTAGCACCGTGGTGTTATTAACAGACTCGATTTTCATGTAGCTGTTAACTGACTTTTATTACATGTACTCTTAACCGTAATAATAAGAATATAACCGTTCCATTTGTTGTGAACTTCTCTCCGTGTTCAAGTAGGCATTTACCTTTTTGAAATATTTTATATGTATTACAGGACGGGCTGGACCAAGCTTGCATGCAGTGTGCTTATTATAATGCATGCTACGTGTTGTCATTTTGTGATGAGGGTAAATTTGATTTTGTACACATTGCCCGTCATGTATACACACGATATGGATAGTATACAAGTATTTAATATTATTCATAGTAATGATAATATTCGTTTGTTAAACGTGGCAGTTTATTTCTGCAATATTATTTGTCTAGACATTGTGTGGAGTAGTTCTATATACTATTCAATTATTATAAATCTTTTATCTTGTATTTGTTATATAGGTAGAATAAGCTTAATTTTATGTACACACACAATTTAAATGATTTTTAATGTAAGCATGCAAGAAAGTATTATTCAGTTGTATTTAAAAGAAAGGAATTCATTATTTGTTTTGAGTTATCCCTCTTTGACCCATATTGTAATTTAGTTACATTATATTCGGCATTTGCAAGAGTAAATTCATGTCACTAAAATGACACAAAATTCTGTACATTTATTAGGTGCTTTAACGTTATTGTTCATTGTTCTAGAGTTTTGAGAATTAATGATAAATTAGAAATTACACAAGTGCGCATGATAGTGATTTTTTATTTGTCAATTGTATATCATGTATATAATCAGTTACTGTAGCAAACGTATAAAGGAAAAATAGTTTTGAAGGAGTTTAAATGTATTTACACATTTCTAAATCTAAAGTCTGGAAAACTACTAAAAGTCTGTACGAATGTTGATTTTGGAGCGACATAAAATTGATTTCTCTATTTTACCTGTGAGACGTAGACACACACACACACACGCGCGCGCGTATATGTTAACATTATGTCTTCATATTTTAATGATTTGATGTGTTATTAGTTACTTTATTCACGATACTTTGTTGGGGAAAGGTTCTTAGTTTGAGTACTAGAAGTTGAATTATTAGGTCTATGTTGAGAAAACAATTTTGGTTTCTTAAACATCAACATATTATTCGTGTTTTAGATTGAAGTAAGCCTCTTTGCTAACATGGATATGTGTAATTGCTGAACATAAATATTGCTTGACTTGGCAAATCAACGTGTACAATGCATCTTTAATTGTCCTATCAATAAATGATAACCTAAAAAATTTAATGCCAAATGATTAATAGAATCTACCCCTACCTTGAGGTTATGACAAAGGAATCTCTGTCGAGGGTAAGATTCTTGAATGAAAAACCCAAGGCTTGCCGAGGGTTTGTCATTCAAAAATCAAACCCCAAGGATTTAGATTTCTTTTGTCATTCCCTCAAGGTAGGGGTTGATTATTTTTCTCCCTTGTTTTAAATACGTATATATGTAGATCTACGCAAATAAAATCTGACATTATGCACTGTATTCTGGGGGCAGGGGATAACGTTTTCGCTTGATGAATAATTCAGTTGTTCCGTCCAATATTTGAATTTCTGTTTTTCTTTGTTAAAATATTGGACTGAACAAAATACATCACTGTATATCGTACTGAACAAGTGTTTCATATTTCCGATAAATTAATATTCAAGAATTGTTTGTTCTCTGATTTGTTATGTTATTCGTTATGGACTAATGCATGCGTCTGGGAAAGGACCACACCAATAATAAATACGTTTTTTTCTGCAAATATTGATGATGATCCACCTAACAATTTTCTTGCTAAAAGGTAGATCTGTGTATTTAAAATGGAAATGTTTGTTAAGTAATAGTTATGTAAATGAAAGAACAAAAATACTGTTGTATCAACTACACCAAAATGTATAACTATAATATATACTGAGAATATTCAACCGTATATGAAAGCACCGGCTAATAGAAAACCACATATTGAATAGTACTAAAGTTTTTTTCAACCAGGTATTAGCAGGTATAACTTGTACAATTGCTGTGTTGTAATAATTAATAATATTCGAGCTATGTGCCTATATTTGCTTTATTGTTTACAAATAAAAATTCTAAATCGTCAATCTTCGACTTTTAAATAGAACATTACCGGGAAGTGTCACTCTCAGAATATAAATATTCGTCACATCAAGTTTACTGATTACAACATATCCGTACGGACCTCAGGTACCCCTTATTGGATCACCAAGAAGTGAAGATATATTGGGTATTGTCCGATTCACATAAGATGGTGGTCAAGAAAGGGTTCACAAGACTCCACCCGGCCAGGTTATGTGGATTTTACTATACCCACATCAAGTCCCAAGTAATATTTGCCTGTTAGGTAATTCATGATCACATCTATTTAGATCTGATGATGATGATGATGATGACAACGACGATGATATCAGATATTTTGAATGAGTTTCAGTCAGTTCATTGTTTTCATTTTATGCTATTATGGTATTTATACATGCAAGTTTTTAAAGTCACCTGAAAAGGACAAGACGGACATTACCTCGACTTAATTTATACCGAGGGCTTGACAAAAAAATCCATCACCTATTGCTCATATGTATTGTATTGTATGTATATCCGAACTTTTATTGTAGATGCTGTGATTTTTCAATATTTCCAACAATGTCTGAAAATCCCTACTTCATATTGACACGTGTGTGTATAGCTCCACGGAAGATTATTAACAAAATCATTTATACTTTGGTATCTGAGATTTTTTATATTGCTGTTATTAAATTGATAAACTGGTCAATAATTTATTTCTTTTTACAACAAAATTCTCTGATATCCTAAATAATGGTGATCCACACTCTTGATATCATGAAAGCAGTTGGTGAATTCCTTTCATTGATAATGATTAATCAAGTAATTACAGGTTTCTTTGTATTTTAATCAGTATTTCTCTTGCATGTATAATAACTTCGTTTTGTACGAATGATAAATTCTCTCGGGTCATGCTAGCTGTTTCCTTTAATTTCAGTCAAACGTATTTTCGTGGATACTAACAAGCAATTATGTTTACGGAGAACAAAAAATCTAATCGTTTGACAAATATTGTTTGGTAAGTATGTGTTTTATGATCGGTGATTTAAGCTCATACACAATCGTATTTAGCAGTTTGACTCAATTTGTTATATCTTTGTTGCACAATAATATTTGCACTTATAAAGGACATTAGAATAATCTGTCTCTATCTGTCATTTGAGGAAAGCAAAGTACTTCTTTATTATCATTAATTTCATAAGTTAAAATTAGAATTCACTAGCAAGCGTTTTTTGGGTTTTTTTCATTGTTCATGGCTTTTTGTCATTTCAATTGTAGCCGACATTAGGCTATAGTATCAATCATATTACATCATTATATTTTCCCCAAAATTTCCATTACACCCCCTTCCGACATAACATAAATTTTGCACCAAATCTTGTGGCATCTTGGCAGAAAACTTCAATGAATCTTGACAAAATGTCATTTGGATGTTTCATTGTAAATACAAATGATTAATATTGCTTTGCTGTTTTCAGATTCTAGCGTTACTTTATGTAAAATGTACCAGTAATACGCCTCAAATGTTTAGAAAATGCCGATAAAATGTATAACCACAGGTTAGTTCTCAAACGAAAACCCCTGATATTACCTTACACATCATCTCTGTCCGACTCCTGGATGATCTGTTATTAGCTGGAGACAAATGAGGAGCCGGTATTTCATTCAGCATATGCACATTCTGAACAATGGAAGAGATAATCGTCTAATTTTCACACTTCAGTTTCAAGAAAACATTACTTGATTATCTCCCCAGGGTCGACATCTTAGCGCAATATTAATGACTTGCGAGAATGTTAGATTTAATGCCCCGATTTTATTTAATAATTTCTTTTTTGTATTTCTACAAAATCAATTGTTTCTGGAATTTGTGGCGTTGAGGAATCCGTCGTCGTCTTAAATCTCGTGATTAAGTCCGTTTGTAGCACCTTCTTTGAAGCGAAGTACTGATTGAATTTTAGTGGTGAGTTGTAAAATATTCATAGCCAATGTATTATTAACAAACTTCTTCGCATGTTCTCTTTCCATAGGACAATATTGTTTGACAATTTAAACGAATTAGATTCATCGCCTATTAAGTATTCTCTAGAGCAGATGATGTTATTAATTACAAGTTAATGAAAAACAAATGAGATAATAACTGGCAGAGGAATGCTATTGATTAACACAATAAAGATTTGAATCCTCGGGGCAATCAAACCGCATGAAACGATAAGCGTATGTTTTATATAAGGATGTTTTCTATTCTTTACACAAAGAAAATCAGAAGTGCCGGTATCAAATTTCAAAACCATGAAGTAGTGTAAGAGCATAATATTATAACAAAATGAAGTATAGCTAACTTTGTCAATAGATAATTGTCATCAGAAAGGAGCGACGTGTTTTATACCAAGATATATTCCTTTTAGTCAGCAAGCATTGCTTCTTGTTTGGATTCAAACTAAGTACGTATGTGGAAACTTTTATTAAAGTCTGTTTGCAGACGGTCACGGGGTCCACTTCCCTAGCAAAGCTTGTTACCACATCTTGACTGAAAAGGACACAAGATGAATCAAAATCACTTCAATTAGAATATAACTGAAAATAAAGTCAGTGCAAGAATCAGTTTGACCATAATTAACATCTAAACATATATGAAAGTGAATAAACCTTACGGATCCGATCTCTTTCATCTTTTAAATATCTATGCCATTTTCTGTACCATTGTTTTTTTCTTCAGACAAATGTAAGCCTATCAGTCACGAACTAACGTTTATCTGTGCGAGTACAATGGAAAGATCGAATCCACTCTAACATCAGATTACAGACCTAATTAACGCTGGCCAATTCAGAAATAAAAATGAATATTAGACTATTTAGAAATAAACAAATGGGTCAATCTCAGAAAAGGGATTTAGGGGTTATAGTTCTAACTATCAATTTGGATGAACGTTAGATTAGATATATCATTAATCGGACTGCCATTGATCGATAAGTAACAAAATATCGATATTTAGACAAATAAGATAATTTGAAACTTCTATAAAATTCAATCAAAATACAGAAATCATTGCATGGGAACATTGTTTATTGACTGGATGCACGGCGGGTGTGACAGCATAATAGGAGAGGCTTACTCTTCAATTACACCTGATCCCACCTCTAGATTTCTAGAGGTCCATATTTGTCTAATTTTCACCAGATTTGTATATTTTATCCTGCATATCCTGAAGCTTAATACTTTGGTATCTGTGTTTCTACAATTGAACAAATTGAACGCTCGAAATGATATACATGTATAACATAATTCAATAACATGAAGTAAATGGAAGCGGAACTTCAAAAATTGTAATTTAGAGAAAGGGTCACATGAAATGCATAAGAAATATATCGGAACTATTCATATTGTATCAAAATGATTTGTATTAACGATACATCGATAATAAGTCTATAAATGACATCTCTAATTATTTACCAATTTTACTTTACATCAAGAAGCCGAAGAACTCTTAATGGTCAAACTTTGTTACGCTTGTCCTCCAGACATTGAACGTGGGTATAAAATTTGAAGAGAATTGTATTTTTAGCTCAAGTGAGTTATTGTAATCGTTCTTTGTCCGTCGTATGCGTACGTTAATCATTTACATTTTAAACTTCTTCAGAACCGCTGAACCAGTAGTGAGATTATCTCTTTAAATTGATGAAGTTAATGTTATATTTAACATTTAGGGTGGTATATTATAACTTTGATATAGTCTAAATTCAAGTAAATATATTAAATGTTTTCTAAGATATAATAAACACTTTGATAGAATGGAATCTTCGATATTGACTTCATTTTCATTGACACAATTATAAACTCAGTTTTACCAGTATGACTTGATTTGGAATGTAATTCTTACGAAATAATGCTTAATATTATTCCAATTATTATTATTATATATAATTCATTTACATAGAATGATAATGATAATAAGGATAAAATTCAATGGCAACATTTTAGATTTACGAAAGACAGTAAAGATGTAAAGATTACGTTTTGCGATTGATAGAATGGTTTATGTAAAAACCTTGTTATGGCGATCTATTTTGTGGTTTGCCAATGACATGTTGATCTGGTTCAAGTTCGTATATTTAATTGTATTTAGACGTTTGTTTCCCTGATATAATCAATCGAGATAAGCTTTGGAAAAAAATAAACTCACCTAATATCTTTTCTCTCTTATGTAATCAAAAATATATATAAAACCTAGTTTAGGAAGGATTGTATCATTGTATATCTGTAGTCGCTTTTTGATAGACCAATTGACACAAATTACCTAATAAAAGTCTGGTGGAATACTCTATAGATGTTATCCCATTGTTTCTACGCAGTATCTTGCAATTGTTCCATAAGTTGTTGCCAGAATAAGTCAAGTTCAAGTGTCAAATCAAAAGACAAGTCTCTGACATGACACTCATGTCCTCTTGCATATTCATCCAAAGTATCCTACGGTTGGCGCAGCATTTAATAACACGATATACCAAAATAGCCAATTTACTAACATTAGATTTGACGTAGCGTCAATAAGAATAGTGATGATATTAATGTTGACGACGACTGTCATCGACATCATTATCATTTAATGACTATATATAAATATATCACTAAAATTATTAACGACACGTACAAATTTTGTCCGTGACGTTAGTCATTTTAGTGCTTTATATATTCTTTTCCTGACTTGTATCTATTGCTTAGATCCACCCTAGGATATATAGTGTTGTTGGTTTTAGTGATATATATATATACAATGTATATATATAATATATATATATATATATATATATATATATATATATATATATATATATATATATATATATATATATATATATATATATACAATGTATATATATATATATATATATATATATATATATATATATATATATATATATATATATATATATATATGTATATATATGTGTGTATGTGTGTGTGTGTGTGTGTGGGTGGGTGGGTGGGTGGGTTTGTGTGTGTGTGTGCAGTAAAACTTGAATATAACGAAGTCGGTTTGTACGAATCCATGCACATTACGTATCAATAGATAATCCCAGACTGCACCTCTATATATTCTTAGTTGAAAAAGAATTTTATAACGAATTTTATATAACGATTTTTGGCTATAACAAAGCAATTTCTGTGTCCCTTGATGTCCAAATCAACGCGTATTTTAGTATTATAACGAAGTGATTATCATCATTAAAACAAAAGTCAATTCTTGACATTTTTGCCAAGCACAAGTAGGCTTACTCTCTGATTAAATAAATAAATAAAAAGTGACAAAAACGTTTCGGTTTTCTTTTAACTTCCTTGGAAAATTCCTGTTTAGTCTGAATTTAGTTCCTTAAAAATTGCATCATAACCTTTCGCCATAACTATATAACAAACTGTCCTTATAACGAATTGAAAAATAAGCTCCCTTGAAATTTGTTTGTATACATATAGTGATGCGTTATCACCATTATTACAAATCGCTATCGATAAAGAGATATATTCAGCAATTCAATTCAAAGCACAATGCTGACAACGAGTACTTATGTGCGTGAAAATCCGATAAACTGACAGAATCAGCCGTTTCCGAACGAGAAACCTAAGTCAAAACTAAAGATGATTCTCCAGTCCAGTGGGCAATCTACAATGTATCAGGAGCCGGCCTGGCTTAGTCGGTAGCGTCCTCGACTCTCGATCGTGAGGTCGTGGGTTTGAGTCCCGCCGGCGACAGGATGGTTTCCTGTCTTTTGGATGAGACAATAAAAATTGGAGGTCCCGTGTCACAGTAGGTGTCGGCACGTTAAAGAACCCTCACTGATCAATGGCCGTAAGTGCCGAGCATAGGCCAAAATTTGAAGCCCTTCACCGGCATTTGGTGACGTCTCCATATGAGTGAAATATTCTTGAGCGGGACGTTAAACAACAATAAACAAACAAACAATGTATCAGCACAACATCTCTAGAATCTATGAAAAAGGAAACAAATAAAAATTTCTTTTAAAAGTGTGCAAATCTAAACACATACATGTATTATATATTTCTATTGTCATTTAATACAAATCACCATGCTCAATTTGTATTCGTTTTGATAAACTCTGCTGATTTCTATTCAAATTTCTGTTAGCACGAGGTTTAATTGAGAAATGTTGAGCCTCATATATTAGGATTTATATTTTGGTATACGTTTTGCACTATTTTTAACATAATCTCCTTCAGCGTATATACACTTTTGCCAGCGATGTTTAATAGCCTCAATAACAGTTTCAAAGACGCCCCTTTCTTGACTGTCCAGAAAGTCTTCCATTGAAAGTATGACGTCATCGTCTGTCTAAAAATGGGTACCGGATATGACAATTTTCAATTTCCGGAATAGATGGAAGTTTGATGTAGTGAGTTCAGGTAAGGGGGGTGCTGAATAAATTAAAAGCCACAATGATTAATGGCAGCCATAGCGATGACAGACTTGTTTACAAAGGCATTTTCCTGGTGAAACAAGACACCTTTACTGAGCTTTCCACGGTGCTTGGTCTTAATGTTTTTATTCTAAACTGCCTAAGAAGTGATGCATAATATGTTCCATTGATTGTTTGTCCATTTTGGAGGTAATCTAACATAAGGATATCATCATCAGCCCAGAAAACGGTGACCATAACCTTCCCATCTGATGGAACACTATGGGCTTTCTTTGGCAGTGGTGAACCAAGACGCTTCTATTGTTTTCATTGTTGTTTGGCTTCTCGTGGGGAATAATGGACCCAAGTTTCATTCATAGTCACAAACCTCTGCAGAAAGTTGGCATGATTTGCCTCTTAAAGGTTCAGATTAGCAGGCAAAGTGTTTCGTCTTGTGCGCTTCTGATCAATTGCTGTCTCAACAATTTTGTTCATTTTGCTAAAGTTATTAGCCCTGTTTACATTTGAATATTTCCTCTTCGACAATCCCCCCCCCCCAAATGACAACGTTAGAATGCTGCACAGCCTTAAATAGTTAGAGAACAGTAGAGCTGAAAATGGACAACCCTGCTTAACTCCTTCAATACAAGGCCCCAAATCTATCAATCAACCCACCTATGTTTCCGAATCCCGTTTGACTGACATGTAAAATTTGCACAAAAAAAAAAGAAAAAAAGAAAATGATCATTTCAAACACCCGTAATTATTGAATTCAATAGATTCAGTGTAAACAATTGAAAGCTATTAGATCGATGACCATTTGAGTTGCATTAAAAGAATTGACAAATGAAAATAAAAAGTAATTGAAAGACTACGACCGTGTCTACTACTCTGAATCTTCGTATTCTTCATTCAAACATACTGTCCCATAGTACATGACCTATCACTAGAATCTACATTGGAAGAATCCACGCCATACTGGCATATTAGCAGTTTCGTTTCGTTTCATAATCTGTAAATACAAAGTAACTATTATTTTAAAACAACGATTAATATATATAGTGTTTCCAACCAAAGATGTGCCTACACTTTTAATGACAGTAAATGCACGCGACCACTATTAGAAAACCAGATTAATGATTCCTGGTACCAGACATACTCAAAATGTACTCTTTAAATGCGTTGTTTCTTGATAAGTTTAATGATTAAATGCAAAGTGGTTGAAATTAGAAACTGAGAGTAAATTTTGAATACATTTCTGGGACAGCCTACATATACATGTATATCGAACCATATTGGATTGTAAATAGATATGTAAATGCCATCATAATTAATCTATATATTTTATATAGTTTTTGTTATTCACTTGGAGTTTCATGGACAAAATCCAGTGAAATACTAAATCTAATGTAATAATTTGCTGTATCGTGTGGTCTTTGGAGGTTTCACTGCACTAAGTTTCGCGTGCTAGGAATACGACCACCTACAGTCTAGTGTGCAATGTACAATTGCAATTAAATACAGCTCATTATATAGCAGCTTATAATGACAAATGAATTTATACTTACTCAATATAAAACTTACAGATATCAAAGTTTAAAACTGCGGGATGTCCAGGATATAAAACTGCAGGATACATTTTACAAATCTTGTGAATATTGGACAAACGCGAGCAATCCGCCGCGAGTCCACAGTCAAAGTCTCCTAAAAATGAGGAATAAATCCTCGTCACAATTATTACAAACGACTCAACAACCGCTATCGAACAGGTAACATTTCGTTTAGTGCAACACAGTAATTGCAAACAAGGTCTTATATAAACCCCAAAATTGGCAGAGCATTGATATCAAACGCGGCTCTCAATATCTCTGTGACAACTTATCAGTAAGTAGTTTTTCTCTGTTTATGAAATGTTTATATGTTGAACACGCCTTGGCACATAGGATCATTTGTGAGATATAAACTCCATCAGCGGGACATTACTAAAATATGGGAAATTTGCGATGGGAAAGCCGAATAGCCTGGTTGTTTATTTACCTTCTGTGTCAGTAGTAAGTGAAATAGCAGGGAAGCATGTGTACTTGATTCTGTTGTGTCTTTATTTTCGAGCTTGTTGGGATATATTGACATATGTACGAAAATTATCATTATTAATTGACAAGACGTCGCTGATGTATATCTAAATGTCAAATTGAAGGCCAACCCTAGCTTTTAATGCTCCAGCGACAAAATATCGAGGGGCATATTAATTTACCTCTGTCCGTTAGTCCGTTCATCCGTCCGGATATACATGGTTTGTCCGGCCATCTCCTACGGTTTTGGAGCTCCAGCTTTAATATTTCGTAGGATGTTGAATACACATAATGGAGGTGTGTATTTTGATTTTTGTCAAATATTCTCAAAATGCAAGGTACTTGGACTTATTAAATTTTTTTTGCTTAAAGTAAGAAAGGGGGATGTCAGATATACACAAAAACCAGTAGTTGGACTTTATTTCCTTCTGACTTGCTACTAGTATATAATTGAAAACATGGTTTGTACTACTACAGTTGAATGTCCCTATGTCAATAAATTAATTGTAACTATAAATTATATTCTTTAGTATTGTCAAATATGTAATCAATACCAGGAAGTTGGTGACCATTGGAAATAGAAAGGTGAATTTGGTGACTACTAAAACTGGAAAGTTGAACTTTGACCACTGAAAGACCATAAAATCCTTGCTATTGTTCGCCAGTAATTCAGTGAGTATATTTAAGATTAACTTGTAGCTGACAGTATTCTCGAAAGTTGAAACATTTTAGCTTGACATGTAGTTAGTTCAAGTGAGGACATTTAGCAGAAAATAAAAAGTAGATCATCATACACAGTGTTAAATTTATAATTTCTTATGGTCAGGCGGGGGCATCAGTTGTGTCTTACAGACAGCAAAACAATTAAAAGTTGTACTTCAACATCACTGTTTGTCAAATCTAAAGTACGATGATCTATACTCATGCATAGAGCTGAGCAGAAGAGCATCGTCCATATCTAGTTCTTCTTTAGATTTAGAAGCTTCTGAATAATGTTTGCTTCGTATGTCTGCCAATAAAGGGGCACAATTTATTCCCACGGAAATGCCGACAGTGTGCTGAAAGACCTGGTCTGCAGAAGTTTCAAATAGTAGAAATCCCAGTATCTTTTATATCACCTTCAGTTTATGTATGTGTAGAACCAGAGTGATGTTGGACAAAGAAATATCATGATAACCGATGACTAGATATCTAAATTTTCGGGTACCACTTAGTGAACAAAACAGTTGTCGGTGATGTCAAAAATTCTCTCATTTATTTCTTCATGCTGAATTGTTGTGTAAAGATTAGGAAAGTAGTAAATTTTTGATACTATAAATATGAGAAAAATGGTGTCTTAAAAATTTCTAAAAGCTGTTCAGAAATTTATCTATTCACATTTTTACACCGTTTCTGGAATCAGCAACTGTACAATATTGCTGAAGTTTCTCCTTTATGACTATCATTACTTTGGTAAGGAGTAAAGATAAAAAGATTGTTTTCTTTGTATATTTGTAAGTTGTTTCGTTGTTGTTGTTGTTTTCTTTTTTTATCTTTTTGTTGTTTGTTTTTGTTTGTTTGTTTTTTGTTTCTTGTTTATTATTTTTTTGCTTTGTTTTTGTTTTTTGGTTTTTTTTTGTTTTGTTATGATTTGTTTTGTTTTGTTTTGGTTTTGTTTTAAGGGGGTTTTTTTGGGGGGTCGAGCACAGTGGTATTTCTCCTAGAAATAGTAAAATATATATTGATAGAATTATTAGTTCAATTAGAAAATTAAAATAAAAACTTTAAAGATTTCCGAGTTTGTATTTCTACAGATTTATGTGAAGTGATTGTAAGTTCACAAATCTCCTTAACTACACTCAAGTAACCAGTGGAGGAGGTATCGCAAAAAATCAAAGGAAAATTAACACCCCAACGTTGACATGTATCATATGACGTGCAGACTGGATTTTTATGAGAGATTACATATTTGACTTTGCTGCGCGTGAGCAGCACGCAGTGTATTCTCTTGTAAAGTATATCAATATGTTGCAATTTAGAAAAGAAAAAAATTGCTATCTGCATTAGTCAGAATAATGACACCCATTACAAACAAATTCCGTCTTGTCATATTTTGTTCTCAAAAACCAGCATTACTCTTGTCATTTTAAAAAAAATATAACTCGTTCGACTTGTCACAGACTTCAGTACAACAAAATAAAAAATAATAATAAAGGAATTTGAGCGAATACAAAACGCGCATGTCTTTGTGCATTCCTCTCTACAATATCTTTGTAATTATTATACATTTTTCATGAGGCTGCAGGCAATCAACGATATGGAATGAAAGATGAGCCATTTGATAATTTAATTAAACAAACATCATACATATTGGATGCAGATTTTTTTCCTTTGTTGAGTAAAAATTGCAATTGTCGCAAGATATGGAAAATTTAATAGAAATAAAAATCCGTTATGATTTATTTTAAATGCACTTGATATAGCGAGTCGAGGGAATGAATTAGGTTATGTTTAAACAATTAATAAAATACCTTCACTACTCTCTCTCTCTCTCTCTCTCTCTCTCTCTCTCTCTCTCTCTCTCTCTCTCTCTCTATATATCTCTCTCTCTCTCTATATATATATATATATATATATATATATATATTATATATATATATATATATATATATATATATATATATATATATATATACCATATTGTTTTATCTGCGCAAAGTTAAAACGAAATACTTACCTTTTTCAAAAAGATTAAGATCTTGTTAATTATTTTCAATCATTAATACTGTCTCGTCAAGAAATTATTTTAATAATATTTGTTATTATTTACGTTTATTCAAAGTTTGCATATGACTTTTAAATGGAATTTTGAGAATGGGTTGTATGATTCCGGGGTAATTATTAATTATGATTATCTCCATACACGTTATTGTTGCTCCTTTGAGTTGGGGGCATTTACTATGTCTGAAGTGATACGTCTATAGTCTTGTCCATGTTTTGGACGTCAAATACTGATTTGACTCAACTTTTGCATCTAGCAAGCTGATAAGAATATAAACGTGGTTTTCCAGTTATAATTGTACAATTAATTGTATTTTATTTGTATCATGCTCTCACCTTTTTTGTTTTAGGGGTTTTACCAAAACGTGAGAATATGATAATAATTGTCATGTTGTCACTTTTTGGTAAAGCCCCTAGTAAATCACAAAGTGAGAACATGATATATAGAATACACCCGTAAAATGTAGAGGTATGAGCTATTTTCTCATTTGTATTGTCTTTGAAGTCGTTGTCGTTTAAATTTTAAAAAATGCACATTTGAAAGTAAACAGATGTCAAATATAAAGTTACTCATGAACAAGACACATAAATTGTAAATCGTTGTTTTATAAACTAATATTACAATACGACTTGTAATAAAATTAAGCGTCAACGTTTCTAAAAATTAGATTAAAGATAAAAAGTCTACCATCTATAAGAGAATTCAAACGTTTGGTTTTGAAAGTTGAATTTTGCGTTTATATTTATTTAACATATACGTTAAACTTATGTTTTTCACTTGCTATACGTCTTGACAAATTTCATTTTGAGATACATTTAATGTTTGTGTTAATTCGTCAGGTGCGATAACTGTAGAATTTATTATTTTTTTGATAAATGGGTTATTTCTCTTTAAACAATTTTACTAAATCAACAGGAATTACTAAGCTGACTATACATCGTAGAAACGGTTAAATCATACAGACATGGGGCGAGTTCCATGAGACATGACTATTTAATCAAGTCTTGGAGTTATAGACAACTTTCAACACTATCAAAATATGCTAAAAGGGATGGCTATAGCACAGATATCACTTTTTATCTTTGTTTTGATGTCGGTACACCTACTGATCATCAATGATGTGTCGATTCTGGTAATGTAAAATACACAGAGTATTTAAGATATGATGACATTGTATCTAATTAGGTATGACCTTGTGACTATGGTGATGACCTTGGTTTGTTGACTACTACGTCATCTTGGTGGCACTGCTCGTAACTATGAAAGATGAGGCACGGCTCGTAAGTATGACGTCGGTATTATAACAACGACAACAGACAAACAAAATGGTGTGGTGATTGTATTATCATGTTCCCACTTTTTGATTTACCAGGGGTTTCCCATAAATATGTTCCCACTAATTGCTAAAACCCCAGGTAAATCAAAAAGTGGGGAAATGATAGTTATGATGATAGCGGTCGTTATGCCAGAAAAATGATATAGAATTTTGAATCATGGACTGTCAAAATACTGAAATCCAATGTATAGATTGTTGCTGAAACAAGATACAAAATATATTGAATATATTATTTTCTTATGTATATGTACATTAGAGTTTTCATTTTGTGTGGAACTCTTCTCACATGTACATTTGAGGAGAAAAGTTACATCTTGCATTTAAAAGGCAATACATTTATGTTTGCCTCAGAAACATGTTGTAAAAGTTTTGTTTAGACGACAGTTTAAAAGAACCAAAGTAAGAGGTTGCCATAGAAATATGATCTACATTTTGATGCTACTTGCTTTAAGTCTGATGATAGCTTGTAGAATATAGATTGTAGATTGTAGACACACATTTGCGCACACAAGTTTGGAATTCTTATTTGAGCTAAAGATCTTAATGGGGATGCAAAAGACGATGTCTTTGTCATTGCAATTCTTTATAATTATAACACTTGGTGAATTTGGCTATGGAACCAGCCATTCGCATTTTGTATGTTTTGCTTTACGATTTGCATATGGACCTAGCGGAATAAAAAAAGTTCACAATACCAATGGAATTCCTTTTAGCCTACATATTTATAGTATTTTGTGAAATAGGGTTAAAAATCGGTGTTCTAATACATATGACACTTATGGATCAAGAAGAATAAATACCTTGATAATATCCTTAAAATGCATTTCTTTTTGGTGGTGCTGGTGTTGTAAACTAAGACATCTGCATTTAGCATATCCAGTTGAAAAAATACTAGCAGGAGTGAAAATGGCTATAGATGATTTATTAATTTATCCTCATGGGAATGGCACATTTTAGTCATAATTATAAAGCCTATCAGAATGGCACATCCTAGGAACATACATTTTAGTGTACATACAGTCACGACAATATCAGTATCCTCAAAATCTTCAAAAATACAGGTGTCCACATTGCTGTCGACAAAGACATATAAAATAGTAGTTGTAGTAGTAGTAATAGTAGTAAATGCAGCAGCAGTAGTAGTAGTAGTAGTATTAGTAGTAGTTGTAGTGGCAGTAGTAGTGGTAGTAGCAGAAACAGTAGTAGTAGTAGTATTAGTAGTAGTTGCAGAAACAGTAGTAGTAGTAGTATTAGTAGTAGTTGTAGTGGCAGTAGTAGTGGTAGTAGCAGAAACAGTAGTAGTAGTAGTAGTAGTGGTGGTAGTAGTAGTAGTATTAGTGGTAGTTGTAGTGGCAGTAGTAGAGGTAGTAGCAGAAACAGTAGTAGTAGTAGTAGTAGTGGTGGTAGTAGTAGTAGTATTAGTGGTAGTTGTAGTGGCAGTAGTAGAGGTAGTAGCAGAAACAGTAGTAGTAGTAGTAGTAGTAGTAGTAGTAGTGGTGGTAGTAGCAGAAGCAGTAGTAGTGGTAGTAGTAGTAGTAGTAGAAGTAGTAGTGGTGGTGGTGGTGGTAGTAGTAGTAGTTGTTGTTGTAGTAGTAAAAGTAGTGGTGGTTGTAGTAGAAGTAGCAGCAGTAGCGGTAGTAGTAGTATTAGTAGTAATGGTTGTGGTGGTTGTGGTGGTTGTGGTAGTAGTGGTAGTAGAAAAATTAGCAGTAGTATAGGTAGCAGTGGACGAAGTAGTATTGGTGGTATAATTAGTTTAAATCTTGTATTACATTTTTATTAGTGAAATATAAAGAAATTATCAATAAAATAAATTTGTTATGTTTAATTTTTTTTCATATTGTGAAAAATAACACTCCATATAAGATAAATCTTAACTGTGTTACTTTCACTCGGCCAATCAATATACTTTTAAAATTTTGGGAATACTTTTTCTTGTTATATGAGAAATAGATACGTAATAAATAGAATACTCCCAATTTTTTGTGAATAACATTTCTATTCCGTGTGTGTGTGTGTGTGTGTGTGTGTGTGGAAGAGTCCGCTTTAATAAGGGAAGCTCGAATAGATGCACTTTTGTTTAAGTACGATATATTGTCTTCGTAAAGCAGGCAGATCTATAATCACCTTTATCTAATAACTGTGATTGTTCACTACACTGTTTAATATTGTCACAGTGAACAAAATAATTGTATATGTCAACATAAATATCAGTGTTAAATTTTGCACTTGTTTCAAAGTTAGAAATCGAAGTATTTGTACGAAATAGTCGATATATTTCTTATATTTAAGTCTATTATACTTGTAACTCAACTCATTATTATACCATTATCACTTGGTGTCTGTATTTGTTCAATATATATGTCGGAAACTATAACCGCAAATAATAAATACAAGACCATCACATTTACTTCCTCTGTTTTCTGTGTAAAATATCGACAAACGATAAAACGTGTCTGCCTATTTGTCCGGGTATCTCGGCTGAGTCAGGCAGACGACAACTCGCACTTATAAATATATATATATATATAGATAGACATAGGTGTGGAAAATTGGGGCTTAACCCCCAGACGTTTCTGGCGTGTGTGTGTTTTTAATTGGTTTAGCCCCCCTCCCCCTCCCGACTTTCAATTTGCTTCCGACGCCTAAGTATATATGTCAAACAACCGGGCATAGCGAGGCAGCTGCAAACTTATCCAACCTCGGCTGGGCTCGGACTCTCGACCTACGGCACCAACCAACCGGCTATCTATACGCAACCCGAACCGACGGGTGTGTGAATGCGTCGATGGCCGAGTTGCAACCCGAAGCGACGGGTGTGTGTGAATGCGTCGATGGCAGAGTGGCTAGGGCGGCATGTATGAGAGCCAAACAACTGGTGCTGTAGACCGAGAGTTCAAACACCAGAGGGGGCTGGTGCTTTGTATGTGCCTTGTTTTTTTTTTCAGTATCTGTGCTTGATACAAGTACATGATTTATTTTCACAGATTGCAACCTCCGTGATCTAGGTTCCATGGTAAATGTTAAATGTGGAATTTGTATAATCAATTATTGATTAATTGCGTATACCTTTTGCGAACTACATGTATTTAAATTATATGAAATAGAATATAAAATGGATAGAAAGACAGATAAATAAGTAGACAGACACAATGACTGTTGAGAGTCGATTTATCCTGCAATTATGTCAAGCATTCGGTGTGAGCTTATCTGTGTAAGAAGTGAATTCTCTAATAGTCACGTTAAACAAAGCTAGGCAGGTAAAGGCATTATGATTACATTTTCATGGCAGTATATGACAAATGGCTAGAGTTGATAGGAGGAGAGATTTCCCACGATCTACACTTGACGATATATGTGTAACTGTCAAGAAACATTATTATCGCCTGCGTTGTCTCGTGCTCCGTAACGTAGTGACAACGCTTTGATCAAATGGTAAAACTATAAATTGTAATAGCTTTCTATAGTTTAATATCTACCTGTACGGCAAGTAAAATGGAGTATTTTAATTTATCAATAAACATTTTAAGTAGCATTAACCGACACCGATTTTTTGTATATTTTTCATGTCTTTTTCTTTACCCATCTATTTATCGATCTATTTTGAATTTGACGGAAATAGTTGGGTTGAATATGATCATCTATTGTATATTCTACATTTTAAGTGAATCTCAAATTACCGGTCTAACAACGGCAAACGTCTCATGTATCGTAAGAAGGCGGATAATTTTCAACCACCCAACTCAAAACAACAAAGTAATGATTTTATTGTGTGAACATTGCTATAGATCAATGAAGATATTCCATAGCTTTCACTAAATATAGGTCGATATTTTATTTACTTGACACTAGTTTTCGTATCGTCCCATTCATCACTGAAAATCTTTTCTTAATAATCTATTCCTTTATATTATATTCTTTACCTTTTTGGGTCGTACGATTATTATTATTATCAAATTTCAGAAGAATAAAACATTTCCAACTATTCATTATAAAAAAAACCTCGTTATTACTTTTTACCACTACATTTAAATCAATAAAAGTAATTGCATTTTTTGTATAAAAACTAGAAAAGTAACCATATGTCAGAGACACTTTTTATTCTCAAAGTTGTCCAGCACGAGCGGTCGCGTGAGTTACGCGCGTGCTCATTCACGACAAGGGGTAATAGTCTGCCATCATTCGCATCATGTTACTTACAGCAAATTGTGAATCCCGAATGAGTACAATCCTTCTACCGACTGTTGAGAATACCAGAACACACGTTTAGTTGGTAATCAAATACCGAAGCATGAATTGCAGTTAAGAAACTAGTATTACTTTTCCGTTCGAGAAGAAGTAGAGAATTAATTATACGCTATTCACAAAACTTAAATATTGTTTCATATTTGCAGCGGTACGCATGACAGCGGGGTCGTCCGACTCCTGACCAGCATTCAGCGGTGTGTTGAATCCCTTTAATTTTAACTTTGAAAATAAAGACATGCGCAGTACACGCGGCTAAAAATACAAGCATCAGATGGGTCTATGAATTTCCTAAGCAGATGGAGTAATAAAAAAAGTTTTATCAACACAATTATGTTACAGGATTTAAAATATATCGGTGAAGTTATATGTTAGTTGTATTCTTTCTTCATGGAAAGATTTTGTGGAAAAATTAAGAATAAGGGTTTACGTACCTCTTCTATCTGTAGGAATGGTTTTTGGAGATTTTCTGGGATTTTTACGTGCAGTGCAGCAAAAGAGTGCATATCACCAGGTATGGTTAACGATTAACAGAATTGAAGACCAGATTTTCACACGATTTGTTTTTAGGAGGAAAAACTATGTTCCTTTTGTGTATTTATGTTTTTCTGGCATTATTGAAATTTTCTAAAGGTTCAGGATATTTTGAAATTCAGATAACCAGAATTCAGAATCCCCGGGGTGAACTATTGAATGGGGAATGTTGTGATGGGAACAAGGGATCAAATGATGTGTGTACTGAGGATTGTGATACTTTTTTCCGTGTTTGTCTAAAGGAATATCAAAGTAGAGTTACTTTCATTGGAACTTGTACATTTGGAAATGTTACCAGCACAGTGTTGGGAGGAAATTCCTTTACATATTCATTCGATAATAGTAAAACCAGGTTAAAGCTACCTTTTGATTTTGCCTGGACGGTAAGTACATCTGTCGTGTGTTTTAATTAAGAAGTAACGTTCTTTATTTGTGTGATGTTTACATGTTGAAATGCTGCACGTTCTTTTTGTTTCGGTTAGATATACATGTATATGTATGCACGATGCGTGCGAGTTGTAAATTTTCTCGTTTTATCATTTTATAATTAACATTACAAAAATAATACAATATTTAAGTTGACGGATTGATGTGACCGATTTCTGATTAATTGATTTTCCTTTTTTCTGAATACATTTTCATTCGAATGATAATTTAAACTACTTTATCATATCGCTCGCTGAAAAATTCGCGTACTGTCCCGTATATAAATTATAAAACTGTAAGTGATGCTCCTGGCAATAATAATACAAACGTATTCATGAAATTCACTGATTGTCAGTCATTTTCTGAAGTTTTTAATTACAGGTAAATAAATCGCCTGTTTATGGTGTAGAAAACCTTTAAACAGGTATAGATCATATTTAAAATTTCATGCGTGGGAGATTTTCTCACGGTACGACTTCAGTCGAGTTCAGGTGTGTATATACAAACACTAATTTTGACACAAGACCGACTGTTTTCCACTCGATTTTTCTAGGGTTACCGATGATCATCTTGAGTGAGACTTGGGACGGAATTGACATCTGGGGAAACAAAACGACGAACCAACATTTCGATACTTGTCGTTTCCAAACAATATTCGTGAAATTAAGCGAACAAGTATATACAACTTATCGTTTAAGGATGGAGAAATGCATTATCTTGGTGAAACACATGTAGATATATAGATAGTTTGCAGGTTTACCTGGTATTTTAGGTAGAAAGAAATAATGTATTTAAGCTACTATTTCGTAATTGTGTCTCTCCATCCTTTAACAAGTTAAGAGGCTTACTGATTTTAAAAAGACGCTTACTCATGACGTACTAAAATGTGGAGAAAGCCAAGAATAAACTTGTGTGTGAATTTCTACTAAAATGTAAGAAATGTGTATAATTATGTAGATCACCGGTATAGTTTACAATTATCAATGCGATAGCACTGTGAGCGTTATTCTCTTCCTCATGAACTCGTGTTATTTTCACCGATACTTTATCAGAGGTTATAAGCGTTATACTATTCCGTGAGTCTTCGTAATTATCAGATCTCAATTTCACCCACGACCAGTGGCGCATGTAGAGGAGTGTGGAGGGCGAACGACACCTCAGAACCATCAATGTAAAAAAAATGCATGCGTAACATTTAATTCAATTCCGTGTCCAATCAAAAGACATGCCGGTATCGGTATCAGTTCCCGTGACAAGTCTCCCAATAATTGGCGATGGTTCGATTCCACACAGTGGCATTGCCACTTTAGATAGCCTAAATATATAAACATTGAAGTCTTCGTTATTCATTCTTGAACTTGTTAGCGGTACACATGTAGCCTACACTTTAAGTACGAACGGGTTAGGGGTGTTAATTTGTGGCATTTCTAATGGTCTCAGATGCCACATACCTTTTAGGTTCCACATACCTTTTAGCGGGGGAAGAGGTAGTATAGACGGTTTGAAACCTCCCTGGCATCACGGTAAATGCGAGGCAAGATTGGATAGGGTCTTCCCATATCAAGAGATATCCCAACTCAATTAGCCGTGGTCAAGGAATGATTATCTCGATATGGTTGTTTGCTTTTACGTGTTTTACATTTAAAATGGTGGCGACCAGTTTTTCAGTGTACCCGATGGAGATACCACCGGCCTTCCCCCAGTAATTGGAAAAATTTCTCACAAAATCACACTGGCTAGGGGTGAGAGGCTTCTTATTTTGATGCGCGATGCTCTAACAGTGTGACCATAGAAGCCACGACCCCCCCCCCCCCGTTAACGACCAACGATTAACAGAAAAAACACCCAATCCTTTTTTTCCCGAGGTATATTTAGCTTTCTAATACCAACGATTATAGAAAATAACCCAATATATATATATATATATATATATATATATATATATATATATATTATATATATATATATATTATCATAATGATTATCATGCGTGTAGATACAGCGGCGAGTAAGGCTCACTCGCTTTCCTTCACAGTTCTAGCCTACATGTTGTTATTTTACAGACGACGCTTTTTCGTAGATAAAAATATACATGTAATTAAAAGAAGATGCAACTTGCGAGGAAAAAACGCTCGTACAGATCAATTAATTTTCGTGTTTGCTGTTTTTCCCACGCTTTCTAATGTTCACCTACGCTCGTTTTAACTTTATTTACATAGTAACACCTTGACATAAAGAATAGACTCGCTGACACTCGTAGTGAACTTGAAGCTATCTCTGTCATGTTTGAAGTTTGTGAAAAACTTTATCCTGTTAGCCCTCATTTCTGTCTTTGTTACAAATGGGTTGTATCAAAACTATTTGACACTTCTATGCCTCTCATATATACAGTAATAATTTGAAAGTAAAACACTATCTATTTCAGTCATTGCATGAAGATCGGTTGTGGTAGAGATACATACACAACCTATAAATCTCACGAATAACATTTAAGATCACGTATTTTAGTGAATAAATTAATAAATGTACACACAAATAAATAAATAAATATATAAACAAATAATTTAATAGACAAATGAATTTTCGTGAATTATGACAAATATGCTGATAATAAGTACAGAGCCATAGACAGTGATGTTGTGTAATTTTATACACTGGCGTGAAATGGGATGGGAGGTTTGATGATGCCGCAAGTGTATTTATCAGTGCCTACAGCTTTTAAAATTACTATCAGCCTGTATCAGGTGTAAAGTTGTTAATGACTTGTCATCTTTACGCCGATTTAAAGTTTGTAGATAATGAAGCATAACCTAGATAACTAAGATAAGCCAACTGTACCGGGCTGTTTCGTTATTTTACCGTTCCATCTTTATAGAATTCATTTGATATCGCAGTGGATTTCAAATTACGATTGGTCAAGATTTAGCCATTCGGTGTCGGAACTGATGTTGAAATACAATGTTCAGCATTTTTTTGTATTCAAAACCTCTTGCAATGGTCTTGACTAGCAAAAAGTGTTTTGGGTTCGAATGATGGTTATGCTTAATATACCTGTTCCATGGTCAAACGCTTGTCACAATATAAGAGTCGGATATGAAATTTGTATCCGAGGCCACGGATGGTGTGACAGATTTTATGTATTTTTATCATTCCATAGCAAAGGTAAAAAGTGTGCTTTTCATCTGCAAGCAGGTAGCATTTCGTTTTCAGTGAAAAAAAATCTTGGCGGAATTTGAATAGAATTGAAAACAATGCGTAATTGTGATCTAACACAATCTTTGTCGGCTAACTCGTGTTCATTTCAGTTCGCTCGAGTTTCGAGCAAACTTTTACCGTTATTTTCATTAAACATTCTCTATGTTAGTGTAAAAATGTACCTGTAACGTACAGGTTAACGATAAAATCATAAAATTGGGTATGAATTTAATACAGTATTATTTCTAGAAGACTTCTTTAGTTGAGTCGTAAAATGGTGTTTTCTCTTCTCTAAGCAGATATAAAGTAATACTATTAGCAATAATGCTAACGCGTGCGCACTCTAATTTCTTATTTATTCTTTGTTAATATCAGAAATTTCCATCGCATTTCATCATTTATTGATTCCAATTTTACATCAATACTGCATACGGTACGCTTCATCATATCTTTGATATAAACACACAATATGAAATTATATCCCATGAACAATACATGCATTGACATTTTACACGAGTTATCCATACAATCGGAAACTAAAGGAACTATCGAAGTCGCGTTTTGTTGCTTATCATCACTGGCTAATAATAAGAATACGATTATATAAAATGTCAGTCAAACATCTGTTACAAATAGAAAAAAATAACATTGAAAAAGAACATATAGGATAATACTAATATGTGTGTCAGTTCAAGCATTGTGTCGCGTTTGTATGTAGGCTATCCC
Source organism: Atrina japonica (assembly GCA_030159075.1). Classification (NCBI taxonomy): domain Eukaryota; kingdom Metazoa; phylum Mollusca; class Bivalvia; order Pterioida; family Pinnidae; genus Atrina; species Atrina japonica. The sequence goes on along the minus strand of BROG01000133.1, from coordinate 489,601 downwards.
CAAGACAATGGCTGTTGACGAATAGCAGAGGTTTAACTTTTCCTGTACATGTACACATACATATTATTTATAAGCATCAAGTTTTCATGGATTCATCGGAGTAAAGGAAAAGTTTTATATTAAAAATTTTAAAGTTATATAGTTGATTATTAAACTATAAACAAAGATCTAATGAAAGTTTGTAAACTTATTTTAGTCTCAACAAAGGTCCGTTCTATCTGTACATTTTAAAAATCTGTAAAATTATGTATTTTATTTTATCAAAAAATATATATTTTTTCCTTCATATAAATATTCGGAACGTTTTAGATAGAATTTGCCACGCCCACCTTCACTTGTTTTAGTGTAGCCCCACTAGCTTGACTGTGCCAAACTTGAATTTAAGAAAATATAGTAAAATACGTAATTATCGTAAAATATTATTTACAAATACTTTAGTTTAAACTTTATATGCTAAACAGAATTCTTATAGATATATTGGTTATAAATCAAAGCCGAAAGGATTTGGATACCTTCAATAGGGTAAATACGGAGCTACTCAGTGTCAGACAATTCTGCTCAGATGATATTCAAGATCAAGCCAAAAAAGAAAGAAAAATGACAGTTTCAGGATACATAAATATTAAGACGCATTGTCAGATTGTGTGACAGATGAGCCAAACAAGGAAGGAACATTTTCACTGTGTATTGTCAGATAGATGAGCCAAACAAGGAAGGAACATTTTCACTGTGTATTGTCTGAGAGATGAGCCAAACAAGGACGGAACATTTTCACTGTGTATTGTCTGATAGATGAGCTAAACAAGGACGGAACATTTTTACTGTGTATTGTCTGATAGATGAGCTAAACAAGGACGGAACATTTTCACTGTGTATTGTCTGATAGATGAGCTAAACAAGAACGGAACATTTTCACTGTGTATTGTCTGATAGATGAGCTAAACAAGGATGGAACATTTTCACTGTGTATTTGCAAAACACTTTAATTACACCCAGCTGACTTGCTCGGCATACAATAGGAAAAAAATCTGTTTGTTTTTACAGAAATTCCAACACTCTGATATTCCATGGCATGTAAATACAAGCGTTACAATTTGTGCATTTGAGATGCACATGGATATGCTCATTTCACGAATGCACAATTAATTTAAAAGCTCGCAAAGTAAATAAGATTGATTAAATATATTGATGTCAAAGTTTCACAGAAAGGTGATAAAATGATATGGATGTGTACTACCAATGGAAGTATCAGACAATTTAGGTGGTTCAAACTTTTGAAACTACAGCAGTAGTTAATACAAATGAATTCCACCCACATTCTTAAAAATTCTGCATTTGTAAATTTTGTCATCTGAATATGAATATCAACCAAAATAACTTAAAAATGAAAAGCCTAAAGTGGGGGTGAGGTCTGGTGCTAGATGGATAGGTACACCAAAACATCAACTTTCAGTGATTCAAACTTTGTGAAAGTGGGATCAAAGTCTATTTTTGGAGGAGTCATTGAAAACTTGTGGAAACTTACTTTTGTCATACTACTTGGTCTGTCACAGAGGCAAATAACTGTCTCTGCCTGGAATAGAACCTAGCACCCATGTGTTGGATAATCTAATTTTACCAGGAAGAGCCCAGGTCCCAATAAAGCTGCCATTTGTTACAGAGACAAGTAACTGTCTCTTCCTGGAATCAAACTTAGATTTCCTGTTTTTGAAATCTGGTGCTCTACCAATTTAGCTAAAGGGGTAACCTGGCAGTTACAGATAAGGTTTTAATTAAGTCTGGCATTTACAGATAAGGTTTTAATGAAGTTTGGCAGTTACAGATCAGGTTTTAGTGAATTCTTGCAGTTACAACTCAGATTTAAGTGAAGTCTGGCAGTTACAGATCAGGTTTTACTGAAGTTTGACAGTTATAGATCAGGTTTTAGTGAAGTCTGACAGTTATAGATCAGGTTTTAGTGAAGTCTGACAGTTACAGATAAGGTTTTAGTGAAGTCTGACAGTTACATATAAGATTTTAGTGAAGTCTGACAGTTACAGATAAGATTTTAGTGAAGTCTGACAGTTACAGATAAGGTTTTAGTGAAGTCTGACAGTTACAGATAAGGTTTTAGTGAAGTCTGACAGTTACAGATCAGGTTTTAGTGAAGTCTGACAGTTACAGGTCAGGTTTTAGTGAAGTCTGACAGTTACAGATCAGGTTTTCTTCTTTTTACCGATTATCATCAACTCTTTTTGTGTAGGTCTAATCAGGACATTTTACACTTGAACTATAGTAGATTCTGAAATAATCAACAGTATTTGTATTTTGGCCTGACTACAACTCAGTGTGAATGTGTATTTAATATTAGAATATTTTTTAACACTTTGGGTATATATTTATGTACATCTTCTGTGTTGCAGATGTGTTAATATCTCAGAGTGTTCTCTCTGTAGAGTTTCTGAAAACTTCACATGATTTTTATGTAACCTAAAAGATTGTGGTATTTTAGTTTGCTTGTTACATATGCTGATCCTGTGTATCTGGAGCAGATGAGAGCTTCCAGTTACTAAGAATCCTGTCATACCCTGTGTTGTTAGTACTTAGTTCTATAAACACGTCCAACATCTTCGTAGAATCCTGTCATACCCTGTGTTGTTAGTACTTAGTTCTATAGACACGTCCAACATCTTCGTAGAATCCTGTCATACCCTGTGTTGTTAGTACTTAGTTCTATAGACACGTACAACATCTTCGTAGAATCCTGTCATACCCTGTGTTGTTAGTACTTAGTTCTATAAACATGTACATCATCTTCGTAGAATCCTGTCATACCCTGTGTTGTTAGTACTTAGTTCTATAAACACGTACCCTGTGTTGTTAGTACTTAGTTCTATAAACACGTACAACATCTTCGTAGTAAGATGGTAAAGCATTCTGATTTTAATGAGAATAAAAATTTGTAACATTATGGATAATATCAATCTTGATCCTACAGCTATTCTAAGACATATATACACATTTTTATGTTATCAAAAGATTAAAAGCTTTATATATATATCATAATGTGTACAGTCTAGTTTTGGATATCAAATGGCTGTCACTGATAGAAGAAAATGGCATAGTCATCCAATTTATATATGTAACATATCTATCCAAATTTAAAAAAGAGCTTTAATAGCACATCATATTCTAGATGATTGTTTCTATGGAAACAATAATCAGATTTTACTCCGGTAGTTTCAAACAGTTTTCAACCATTCCATGTTATAAAACCTTATTAGATGTGCTTCAGGTGTGTGTGTGTGTGTGTATGTGTGTGTGTGTGTGTGGTTATTTTAGTCCCCCATTAGTTCTCAGGGGACTATAGTTATATGTTGTGTCTGTTCTTCTGCCTTTCCATCCTTCCTTTTGTTGGCTCTGATATTGATATGGGGTGTACTGACTGTGGGTCAGTGGGAAGAAACATATGCCCAAACTAGTGGTCACCATAATGTCACTGTGCAATCCGAGAATCAAACTTGGGTCACATGATTTGTGAGTGTGCTAACCAATGATTTATATGGGCCCAAAGTCACCAAATTTACTCAGCACTCAAGCTCAACTGATTTTTCATGATTTTAAAGTAAAACATGCAAATTTTTTTTTTCTGTAATTGGACATGTTTGTATATTGATGACATACAATTGTAAATAATGGTCAAAATTAATGTTCATTTAAAGAAAACTTCAGAAATATTAAAAAACATGTTTGAGTACGTACTCAAATTTTGAGTACAGTACTCAATGTATTTATTTATTTTAGACTGGAAAATCATAGGTAAAATATTTTTCATGTGAATAATGAAAAATAATAATATGTTTCCTAATCACTTAATTAAATTTTAGAAAGGATTAGATATTAAAAATAATGAAATAAAAATTGAGCTTGAGTGCAGAGTAAATTTGGTGACTTCAGGCCCTGGTCAACCATGTTTTGTTTTGTTTCATTTAAAATGTTGAATTTGTTTAGGTTAACTTATCAACCCCTGAACAACAATGAACTCTTCTGTAAATCAATGACTTAGACCATTCCAAATGTGTTCTGAGGGGTAAATGGGTTAAGGAGCACCTGTCCTTCATTTTTTTTTGTGTTTGATACAAAACTTGGGTACCGTATATGGGTGGCCATAATTATTGGCTAGCTGTTACAGAGTCGTCTTCAGTGGCTAGTCTTAGTGACACTGGGTAGTATCCAGTTGTTCTTCTTCATAAGTCAATCAGCCCTCTGCTTCTGGATAGAAGGGATTTAAACATCCCCTATGCCAAGGAGAAATTAATCCTTTCAACCCTACTGACCATAATAGACTGGTCTGGCCAATAGAAAGAGCATACCACTCGGATATTCAGGGGTGAAAGGGTTAATATGATAAAGTTGTAAATACATTAAAACCTGTTTTTAGTGAGTTGCCATATTAACCAAATTGTCCATTATAGAGAGGTGTCCACTGAATGAACGATGACCATTCTCTACTGAAACATTCAAACGTATAATCAACGCAAATCGTTCTTTTAATGAACTGCTACGATTTAATGAAATGTCAAGCAAAAACACAAAATAAAATATTGTAGGAGTGTTTCTCAAGATAGAAGTTAGGACATACAGCTTAGTGAGAAAATGCCTGTGGCAATGGAAGTTGGATCATAGTAAGACTGTTGGCTAATTCAATGTTAAAAATATAGAAATTATGCATATTGGCTCAATTTTGTCTGTTGTCTGGGTAAGGGAGGTGTCCTGTTTTTTTTAAAACAGATGCTTGTGGTAACAATATAAATCGGGACCTAGGCAAACTGTCTGTTATCAGAGGGTGTCCACTGAATTAAGGTGTATATTATGGCAGGGTTTACTGTTTTTTGAAAACTAGTACATACATCTTAGGAACAGAAAATATATTTGAAAGATAAAAATGGATCCTTTAAGTCAATGATATGGACTGTACTATTCATGGTATCAGGGGTATTGTTATTCTGAATTATTAAACTTTTTGATTCTTCATTTTTATCACCATAGAGACTGTTATCTTCAATGTTATCCACTTTCAGTTGAATTTTTAAATTGTTTGCCTCCAGCTGCATACAGAGATATGATGATTGTAAACAAATTTTCATCAGTGTCTGTATGCATTTGTGATAAAAAAAATCCATTTTACCTTTTTGAGCTAGACCATAGATTAATGTTTTTGACAACAATGATAAAATTCTTTGGAAACAATTTAGTAATAGCTATAGTTTGTGAAAATATTACCTAATAGAATCAGAATAAAAAATAACCGTTTTAACTTGATGGTTAATGATGTGTGTTAGTCCATCACCTTTAAACAGGTATGTACAGGTGTCAAACAATTATATTTATTTCCAGAAAACTATATTTTTTGACATTTAGTGAGAATTTTTGTAAACGTTTTCCTCATACTGTCAACGATTGAGTTGACCTTATATCATATCTGTCATTAGCAACTATACCTATAATATCATGTGATATCATTGTCCTGTTCAAATACACCAAAAACAGTTTGATATCATTTCCATTAGCAACTGTACAGTAGATTTAACACTGATCTTTTTCTTTATTTTCAAGTTTTTTTCTATGTGAAGAAGTTAAATAATCACATTAGTAAATACAGTATTTCTAAATCAGGGCCTCCATGGGTGAGTGGTTAGAGTGTCAGCTTTAAGTGATGTGGTCACTCACCTGTAGTCAGTGTTGGGGCCTCCATGGGTGAGCGGTTGGAGTGTCAGCTTCAAGTGATGTAGTCTCTCACCTCTAGTCAGTGTTGGGGCCTCCATGGGTGAGTGGTTAGAGTATCACGCTTTAAGTGATGTAGTCTCTCACCTCTAGTCAGTGTTGGGGCCTCCATGGGTGAGTGGTTAGAGTGTTAGCTTTAAGTGATGTGGTCACTCACCTGTAGTAAGTGTTGGGGCCTCCATTGGTGAGTGGTTAGAGTGTCAGCTTTAAGTGATGTGGTCACTCACCTGTAGTCAGTGTTGGGGCCTCCATCGGTGAGTGGTTAGAGTATCATGCTTTAAGTGATGTAGTCTCTCACATGTAGTCAGTGTTGGGGCCTCCATGGGTGAGTGGTTGGAGTGTCAGCTTTAAGTGATGTAGTCTCTCACCTCTAGTCAGTGTTGGGGCCTCCATGGGTGAGTGGTTGGAGTGTTAGCTTTAAGTGATGTGATCACTCACCTGTAGTCAGTGTTGGGGCCTCCATGTGTGAGTGGTTGGAGTGTCAGCTTTAAGTGATGTAGTCTCTCACCTGTAGTCAGTGTTGGGGCCTCCATGGGTGAGTGGTTAGAGTGTCAGCTTTAAGTGATGTGGTCACTCACCTGTAGTCAGTGTTGGGGCCTCCATGGGAAAATGGTTAGAGTTTCAGCTTTAAGTGATGTGGTCACTCACCTGTAGTCAGTGTTGGGGCCTCCATGGGTGAGTGGTTAGAGTGTCAGCTTTAAGTGATGTGGTCACTCACCTGTAGTCAGTATTGGGGCCTCCATGGGTGAGTGGTTAGAGTGTCAGCTTTAAGTGATGTAGTCTCTCACCTCTAGTCAGTGTTGGGGCCTCCATGGGTGAGTGGTTAGAGTGTCAGCTTTAAGTGATGTAGTCTCTCACCTCTAGTCATTGTTGGGGCCTCCATGGGTGAGTGGTTAGAGTGTCAGCTTTAAGTGATGTGGTCACTCACCTGTAGTCAGTGTTGGGGCCTCCATGGGTGAGTGGTTGGAGTGTCAGCTTTAAGTGATGTAGTCTCTCACCTGTAGTCTGTGTTGGGGCCTCCATTGGTGAGTGGTTAGAGTGTCAGCTTTAAGTGACCTAGTCACTCATCTCTTGTCAGTGTTGGGGCCTCCATGGGTGAGTGGTTAGAGTGTCAGCTTTAAGTGATGTAGTCTTTCACCTGTAGTCAGTGTTGGGGCCTCCATGGGTGAGTGGTTAGAGTGTCAGCTTTCAGTGATGTGGTCACTCACCTGTAGTCAGTGTTGGGGCCTCCATGGGTGAGTGGTTAGAGTGTCAGCTTTAAGTGATGTAGTCTCTCACCTGTAGTCAGTGTTGGGCCTCCATGGGTGAGTGGTTAGAGTGTCGTCTTTAAGTAATGTGGTCACTCACCTGTAGTCAGTGTTGGGGGCTCCATGGGTGAGTGGTTAAAGTGTGAGCTTTAAGTGATGTGGTCACTCACCTGTAGTCAGTGTTGGGTTCTCCATGGCTGAGTGGTTAGAGTTTCAGCTTTAAGTGACGTAGTCTCTCACCTGTAGTCAGTGTTGGGCCTCCATGGGTGATTGGTTAGAGTGTCAGCTTTAAGTGATGTGGTCACTCACCTGTAGTAAGTGTTGGGGCCTCCATGGGTGAGTGGTTAGTGTCAGTCTCTCACCTCTAGTCAGTGTTGGGGCCTCCATGGGTGAGTGGTTAAAGTGTCAGCTTTAAGTGATGTGGTCACTCATCTGTAGTCAGTGTTGGGGCCTCCATGGGTGAGTGGTTAGAGTGTCAGTTTTAAGTGATGTAGTCTCTCACCTCTAGTCAGTGTTGGGGCCTTCATGGGTGAGTGGTTAGAGTGTCAGCTTTAAGTGATGTGGTCACTCACCTGTAGTCAGTGTTGGGGCCTCCATGGGTGAGTGGTTAGAGTGTCAGCTTTAAGTGATGTAGTCTCTCACCTGTAGTCTGTGTTGGGGCCTCCATGGGTGAGTGGTTAGAGTTTCAGCTTTAAGTGACCTAGTCACTCATCTCTTGTCAGTGTTGGGGCCTCCATGGGTGACTGGTTAAAGTGTCAGCTTTGAGTGATGTGGTCACTCACCTGTAGTCAGTGTTGGGGCCTCCATGGCTGAGTGGTTATAGTTTCAGCTTTAAGTGATGTAGTCTCTCACCTCTAGTCAGTGTTGGGGCCTCCATGGGTGAGTGGTTAGAGTGTCATCTTTAAGTGATGTGGTCACTCACCTGTAGTCAGTGTTGGGGCCTCCATGGGTGAGTGGTTAGAGTTTCAGCTTTAAGTGATGTAGTCTCTCACCTGTAGTCAGTGTTGGGGCCTCCATGGGTGAGTGGTTAGAGTATCACGCTTTAAATGATGTAGTCTCTCAACTGTAGTCAGTGTTGGGGCCTCCATGGGTGAGTGGTTGGAGTGTTAGCTTTAAGTGATGTGGTCACTCACCTGTTGTCAGTGTTGGGGCCTCCATGGGTGAGTGGTTGGAGTGTCAGCTTTAAGTAATGTGGTCACTCACCTGTAGTCAGTGTTGGGGCCTCCATGGGTGAGTGGTTAAAGTGTGAGCTTTAAGTGATGTGGTCACTCACCTGTAGTCAGTGTTGGGTTCTCCATGGGTGAGTGGTTAGAGTTTCAGCTTTAAGTGACGTAGTCTCTCACCTGTAGTCAGTGTTGGGCCTCCATGGGTGAGTGGTTAGAGTGTCAGCTTTAAGTGATGTGGTCACTCACCTGTAGTAAGTGTTGGGGCCTCCATGGGTGAGTGGTTAGAGTGTCAGCTTTAAGTGAAGTAGTCTCTCACCTCTAGTCAGTGTTGGGGCCTCCATGGGTGAGTGGTTAAAGTGTCAGCTTTAAGTGATGTGGTCACTCACCTGTAGTCAGTGTTGGGGCCTCCATGGGTAAGTGGTTAGAGTGTCAGCTTTAAGTGATGTGGTCACTCATCTGTAGTCAGTGTTGGGGCCTCCATGGGTGAGTGGTTAGAGTGTCAGCTATAGTGACCTAGTCACTCATCTCTTGTCAGTGTTGGGGCCTCCATGGGTGAGTGGTTAGAGTGTCAGCTTTAAGTGATGTGGTCACTCACCTGTAGTCAGTGTTGGGCCTCCATGGGTGAGTGGTTAGAGTGTCAGCTTTAAGTGATGTGGTCACTCACCTGTAGTCAGTGTTGGGGCCTCCATGGGTGAGTGGTTAGAGTGTCAGCTTTAAGTGACATAGTCTCTCACCAGTGACATAGTCAGTGCAGGATCAAGTCTCAAGTGGACACTGTTACAGGTTGAGTATGTGATAAAATTGTATATATACAAGGAAAAGCTCATCACCAAATCTTTTGGTCCACTCCTCTCTAGATCAGGCCTAATCTTGAACAAAATATTTGTCTGCTGTTTCCAGACCAGTAGTTTCAGAAATGGGTCGGAAGGCAAAGTTTTGGAAAACTTCTCTTTTTAATTTTGATAATTGAATAGAAAAGAAGAAGTTGGCAAAAGTGATATTAAAAAATTGGATTGTGTTGTTTTTAGGCAGTTCTGTTGGGTGACCCGGTCAGATGTGTATCTTAAGTTACATATATCATTGATATATGTATATACACACAGCACATTAAATAAGTGATACATTGGCATTTTAACTACTGAACTTTATGGTTCCAAGGTTTTTTTATTATACAAAGCAAAGGTGAAGATATTTAAAAAGTCTTAAATAATCTAAAAGTAGAGTCTGATACAGCATGCTAATATGTCAGTTTTGCCATGTAGCTCTGTGACAGAATTTTACTAACTTTTGCCAAAACGCATAAAAATATCGGACCTAATCATTCTTGTATTGATACACTTCAGTTCTCATCCAATCATCTTGGCATATCACAAATCTTCACAAATCTTGAATGCTTGTGTACTTATCAAGATCTTGAGGGCAGTGTTAGTGATTTACGCAGAGCATAATCTCAGTATCTATAAAATAATATGAAAGTTTGTGTAATCATAGCAGGTAATATAATAATACTTGTGCACCTGATAAACCATGTATCTGTCATTTGTTGAGGTATGTCAGAGATAATTCTTTGATGGCTGCTTGCCTCCAGTGGCTTGCTGACTTCATTTCACAGGATTTCCTTACTATATTGCATCATAAATCAATGATGCTGGCTAATGTGTCAGGAGGAATATTAACAAATAAATATCATTGTATTTTTTAAGAATGAGTTTGCTACATGCTTTTCAATTGAGGTTTGTTTAATCAGCTGATAACTTGACTTGTTTTGAATCTTGATTCCTTGTATTCAAATCAATCAGTATCAACATTCTAAGGGGGAGGATAATATATTTCATATGAAGGTTTAAGGTCTAAATCAAATGAACCATGACTTTTGCTGTTATTACTGAGAGCATGGTAGTTAAACAATTATAAGTCTTATGAAGTCTGTGGTGTGTCGGGATAATAATGTTTGTGGTGTGTCAGATGTGATGTCTGTGGTGTTTCAGGAGATGTAATGTCTGTGGTGTGTCAGGAGATGTAATGTCCATGGTGTGTCAGGAGATGTGATGTCCATGGTGTGTCAGGAGATGTGATGTCCATGGTGTGTCAGGAGATGTAATGTCCATGGTGTGTCAGGAGATGTAATGTCCATGGTGTGTCAGGAGATGTGATGTCCATGGTGTGTCAGGAGATGTAATGTCCATGGTGTGCCAGGAGATGTAATAACCATGATGTGTCAGGAGATGTAATGTCTGTGGTGTGTCAGGAGATGTGATGTCCATGGTGTGTCAGGAGATGTGATGTCCATGGTGTGTCAGGAGATGTAATGTCCATGGTGTGTCAGGAGATGTAATGTCCATGGTGTGCCAGGAGATGTAATGTCCATGGTGTGTCAGGAGTTATAATGTCAATAGTGTATCAGGAGATGTAATAACCATGATGTGTCAGGAGATGTGATGTCTGTGGAATGTCAGGAGATGTAATGTCCATGGTGTGTCAGGAGATGTAATGTCCATGGTGTGTCAGGAGATGTAATGTCTGTGGTGTGTCAGGAGATGTAATTTCTATGGTGTGTCAGGAGATGTAATGTCCATGGTGTGTCAGGAGAAGTAATGTCTTTGATATGTCAGGAGATGTAATGTCATGGTGTGTCTCTATGTAATGTCTGTGGTGTGTCATGAGATGTAATGTCCATGGTGTGTCAGGAGATGTATTGTCTATGGTTTGTCAGGAAATGTAATGTTTGTGATGTGTCTGGAGATGTAATGTCATGGTGTGTCTGTCTCTCTGTAATATCTGTGGTGTTTCAGGAGATGAATATAGATCCTGCTGTAATCAGACTTTGTAAATATTTTCGACATTTGAGTTAACTTCCACTTGATTTATTTAGCTCACTTTAATGCCCTCTCACAAAGTGTTACAATTACTTTCCCAAGTTTCCTCTTTACATCTTCTACTAGTTAGGTCTACACAAAAAACATCAACTGCATTTCCGATACCATTCAATCTCTCCATTATTCAATCCCTAAGTGCTGTAGTGTGACATTAATGCTTCTTGTAAAAAGGAAACAATTTCTGTTGCTTACCTGTACAAGGAAATGAGCAGGTGGATTTTAATGATATATAACCACGTTAATCAATAACAGAAACGTTATTGCAGCAACTACAATACAAATGATAGCGCTCTCGCTGTGTGCAAACTAACTTCAATGATTTATTGAAGAATTCCATGTTCTATTCTGAGACTGTTTGAGGGAGTTTATTGGAAAACTTTGATAGATTTTGCATGTTATAGTTCTGTGTTGTAAGGTGATAGATTAAACTTGGCCACTGATATGCTGGTTAATTCAAGCAGGATTGTTGCTACACACCCCATTTATACACATTTGGCTGGTATTACATTAATTCTCAGTCTGTGCTCTTTGATACTTTTTAAGTGTTTAAGAGAGAGAGCATGGTTGGAAGTATAATAATTCGCTCAGAACCGCCACACATCAAGTTTGCCTGTCGGTACTCTACATAGGAAATTGATATGATAATGATTTTGATAACAATGATAAGAATACTAATGTTAATAATAATGTATCATCCTATATAAGTACAGTTTTCTTTCAGGTATTGTATTCTGGGGTACTTGTTCTTTTTCATCTTAAGTACAACTGTCTGTCAGGTGTTCTTCTACAGAGCAGCCATTTATGTATGTGAGGGCGTAGATACATGTTAATTTCAGAACTCTCACTTAAGCTTTCACATGCAGAGATTGTGTGTTCAAATAAACCCTAGATATTCATATACACATACTTATTTCAAATCTCATAGCAAACTAATATTTTATTACTTCTCTAAGAAATTATGCAGAAATACCAACTCTATCTTTTCTATCACTTCTTTTCTTCAAAGTGCACTGAACCAAATTTCATGAAAATTCTGTCAGTAGTTTTTCTTTCTTAACAAGTTTCTTTAAATTGAAAATTGAATTAATTGCATTTGCATTGGAAATCTGTATCCCCAGTTCAAACACAGGAGTATGAAAAATAGCTATACTGTCTTAAGACACTTTGTGATTCTTACTGATGCAAAAATGTGATAAATTTAAAATTATTTTAACTTTGTTATTATTGATACAATTGTAAGTTGTAACTATCAGTCATCAAAAACTTAAAGTAAAGTTTTGACCCAGCACAATAAATGTGTGAAAAAAGCATATCTAAAGAAAAATTGGAATAATAAATAATCAAGTGAATATTTATATGTATCACTTTCAATATAATTGAAATTGCTAATAGTTTTATGAGTTGTGTCTGTGTTTAGGGATATTAATATTACTTACTTCATTTCCATTTACATAAATTGACACAGTTGTTATTTATTTTCAAAAATGAAAAAAGTAAGGTGTATAATATTACTCCTGCTTTTTATCCTTTATATATAATATACTACACTTATAACATACAATGAAGTTTGTCTGCATTTATTCCAAATTTTGCAGACAAGCCTTAAATATAGTTATTTGAAGTATTTAAATCTTTTGTTTGGAAAGAAGACAATTCCGTTGCCCTGTAATTGATATAATTGATTTCGCTGTCGAGATAAGATAAATGATAATGGGGGATGAGTGGGTAAGAGTAATTGTGTATTTGTGACCATTTTTACACTCCTATCCTATTTCATTATCTGTCATCAGAATAATGTACTTAAATAGAACACATGTCTAGAGTGCAATATTTGGTTCTGTTATAGAACACATGTCTAGAGTGCAATATATGTAGATGTGATAGAACACATGTCTAGAGTGCTATATATGGTTCTGTTATAGAACACATGTCTAGAGTGCAATATATGTAGATGTGATAGAACACATGTCTAGAGTGCAATATTTGGTTCTGTTATAGAACACATGTCTAGAGTGCAATATATGTAGATGTGATAGAACACATGTCTAGAGTGCTATATATGGTTCTGTTATAGAACACATGTCTAGAGTGCAATATATGTAGATGTGATAGAACACATGTCTAGAGTGCAATATTTGGTTCTGTTATAGAACACATGTCTAGAGTGCAATATATGTAGATGTGATAGAACACATGTCTAGAGTGCTATATATGGTTCTGTTATAGAACACATGTCTAGAGTGCAATATATGTAGATGTGATAGAACACATGTCTAGAGTGCAATATTTGGTTCTGTTATAGAACACATGTCTAGAGTGCAATATATAGATGTGATAGAACACATGTCTAGAGTGCAATATTTGGTTCTGTTATAGAACACATGTCTAGAGTGCAATATATGTAGATGTGATAGAACACATGTCTAGAGTGCAATATATGTAGATGTGATAGAACACATGTCTAGAGTGCTATATATGGTTCTGTTATAAAACACATGTCTAGAGTGCAATATATGGAGCCGAAATAGAACACATGTCTAGAGTGCTATATATGTAGATGTGATAGAACACATGTCTAGAGTGCAATATATGTAGATGTGATAGAACACATGTCTAGAGTGCAATATATGGAGCCGTAATAGAACACATGTCTAGAGTGCAATATATGGAGATGTGATAGAACACATGTCTAGAGTCCAATATATGGTTCTGTTATAGAACACATGTCTAGAGTCCAATATATGGTTCTGTTATAGAACACATGTCTAGAGTGCTATATATGGTTCTGTTATAGAACACATGTCTAGAGTGCAATATATGGTTCTGTTATAGAACACATGTCTAGAGTGCAATATTTGGTTCTGTTATAGAACACATGTCTAGAGTGCAATATATGTAGATGTGATAGAACACATGTCTAGAGTGCAATATATGGAGATGTGATAGAACACATGTCTAGAGTGCAATATATGGGTCTGTTATAGAACCAATGTCTAGAGTGCTATATACCAGGGCCATTATAGAATGTCTTTAGTGCAATATATGGAGGTGTTACAGTTCTTTTAAATGTATTTTGCTATTTGGGGAATTATTTGTTCTTGGAGTTACAAGTTTAATTTTTTGATCCAATATGTTTATCATAGTTTGTATCTATATGAGACTTCCAAGTTGTATTTATTTTTTTGTTTTTTTGTTTTTTGGAATGAGAGCACAAATATAATATTATCCGTCTTTGATTCCATCATCTTGTTTAAACCTTAAACATTGCAAGCACATGTATTGCACATTTGTCTTTAAAATGACCCAAGACAGTCTTGCAGCAGGTATGACAGGCCTCTGGCCTTAAAGCAATGCAAAAAGGATTACATTTGGTGTAGAGTTAAGCTTGAATTAATCTTGATATCATTGTGTGGCCATTCCTCTCTTCAATAAAAATGTCTTATGCTGAATCTTAGAGTTGAAATAAAGGCCATTGATCCTATTTGTAAACAATTTAATGTATATCTGTGTTTGCAATACAATGTGTGTGTGTGTCTGATGATTTTAACATGTTTTGCCCTTGCCATAGCTAGAAAATCTTTGATGATTGAAAAGAAATTCAAACAATAGTCATTGACCTGTCAGTACAATTGCTGAATGAGGAAGTCAAAAAGGCTGACATGTGAATTAGCCAGGGTTATACCTCCATCTGAATATCACTTGTCCAAGAATTTTGATCTGGTCTATCTTTGTTAGGGGTACATGTAATTTCTATTAACACTACCCAGTGTCTTTGGTAAGACTGAGGTACATGTAATTTCTATCAACACTACCCTGTGACTTTGTTAAGACTGAGGTCAAATCTAGTGACACTACCCTGTGTCTTTGTTAAGACTGAGGTAATTTCTAGTAACACTACCTTGTGTCTTTGTTAATACTGAGGTAATTTCTAGTTACACTACACTGTGTCTTTGTTAAGACTGAGGTAATTTCTAGTAACACTACCTTGTGTCTTTGTTAAGACTGAGGTAATTTCTAGTTACACTACCCCCTGTCTTTGTTAAGACTGAGGTAATTTCTAGTAACACTACCTTGTGTCTTTGTTAATACTGAGGTAATTTCTATTGACACTACACTGTGTCTTTGTTAAGACTGAGGTTATTTCTAGTGAGACTACCCGACATGTTTGTTAAGACTGAAGTAATTTCTAGCGAGACTACCCCACGTCTTTGTTAACACTGAGGTAATTTCTAGTGACACTACACTGCGTCTTTGTTAACACTGAGGTAATTTCTAGTGACACTACTCTGTGTCTTTGATAAGTCTGAGGTAATTTCTAGTGGCACTACCCTGTGACTTTGTTAAGACTGAGGTAATTTCTAGTGACAGTACCCTGTGTCTTTGTTAAGACTGAGGTAATTTCTAGTGACACTACCCTGTTTCTTTGATAAGTATGAGGTAATTTCTGGTGGCATTACCCTGCGTCTTTGTTAAGACTGAGGTAATTTCTAGCGAGACTACCCTGTGTCTTTGTTAAGACTGAGGTAATTTCTAATGACACTACACTGTGACTTTGTTAAGACTGAAGTAATTTCTAGCGAGACTACCCTGTGTCTTTGTTAAGACTGAGGTAATTTCTAGTGACACTACCCCGTGTCTTTGTTAAGACTGAGGTAATATCTAGCGAGACTACCCTGTATCTTTGTTAATACTGAGGTAATTTCTAGTGACACTACCTTGTGTCTTTGTTAAGATCAATTCCGGTGTATACACATCATACACATCTTGTTATGTTATGGATCATAATTATGTCCTAAATGTTTAAGTCACATGGTCATCTCCTGGACAACATGGAGGATAATTAGGTATTTCTTGAAAATTGAATTTTTAAATTTTACTTATTATTATTCGTGTTTTGTGCCAAATTTTTCACCACACTGATCGGTGTTGATAGTTATAACTGTCAGCCGAGATCATTCTTTAGCATATTTTCTCATGACATTTCCGATACGGAAGTCCATGAAGACAGCGGGAGTGAAAATACTTCACAATTTGATTGCCGTTTTTAATACAGTTTAATAGCTGGTGATCAAAGATTTTGTGTTGGAAATTTTATTAGCTTTTGGGCTTTTAAATTGATGAAATGTATGAACTTTGATACAATAAATTATTTGACAAAACCATGATATCATGGGATAAATAGTCCTATCATTTGTGTTAGTTTGAGTATGAAAGTAGCATTTAAAAGTTTGTAACTGGTGCAATTGTGTAGAAAAAGATAATATTTCAGAATTGAATATCGGTGTATAGGTTTAAAACACCACTACTTGTTTTAGTCATTGAGAACCCAATACAACCTGCAGATAAAAAAATCTCCTTTGATACATAAAATGTTTGAACCCTTCCCGCCAGTCAGTTTTCAGATATCATGTCAATCAATGCCAAATTTACCTCACAAAATGAGGTAAAATTTGAAAAATCCAATGGAGATCTGTAAAGCTGAAAAGTTGCAAAACTATCTTTAATTTTGGCAGAAAATTTGCTCAGTTGTGTGATTGCATGGACGAAGCTAAATTGAATGATAGAAGTATCATGTTTTATTAGATTAGTTAATGTATACGCAAAGTATGCAGATGGTCTGAGTTTGCAGTCCTGTAATTGACCACTTACTTTTTTACTATAACACATACTGAGGTTACTTTCAATAATTGATCCAGGAAAGTCCTTACTGACCACTTATTTTCTCCTATCACACTTCTGAGGTTACTCTCATTGATGGATCCTAGAAAGTCCTGACTGACCACTTATTCCTTCTTGTCACACACTTGGGTTACTCTCATTAACGGGTCCTGGAAAGTCCTTACTGACCACTTATTTTCTCCTATCACACACTTGGGTTACTCTCATTGATGGATCCTGGAAAGTCCTGACTGACCACTTATTCCTTCTTGTCACACACTTGGGTTACTCTCAATAACGGGTCCTGTAAAGTCCTTACTGACCACTTTTTCCTTCTTGTCACACACTTGGGTTACTCTCATTAATGGGTCCTGGAAAGTCCTGACTGACCACTTATTTTCTCCTGTATAGGGATTTTCCTAGGCTGATTTTGGGTCTGGTTACAGGACCCATTCCCAATGCAAAAATGGGTTGTATTTTCCCAAAATTATGCAAAAATTCCTGATTTTGAAATTCAGAATAAAAAATGAAGCATTTTTAAACAAATGTCTCAAATCCAGTGTTTCTATTTTAGTAAAAATGTTGTATTTTTCCTCTCTTTTCACACAACCTGAAGTTACCAGCTGTCAACAACTGGTCTAGGATCTTTGTATTCAAAAACACTAAGCTGTCTCAAAACGAAAAAATGTAATATTCAGGAAATATCATCCACACATACGGAAAATATTGAATTTTTGTTTTATAAAAATTTCTTGAGGAACATTTTGATATTAAACTGTCTTCTAATCATTATATTGACATTTTTGAGAATTTAAACTTTTTGTACAGAGTTAGAAGTATTATTACTTACTGTATGCTCTATGCTAGTACCTTATCAGAGTACATTTACTATCCCACAGAGTTCACAAATGTATAAAGAAATAAATAAGGATTGTTACTAAATCAATATTTTTATCACTTCATATAAATGTATAATGTACATTAAAAATATTTAGTATCTTACATTTACACATGGTGGAGATAAAGCTTTGAAATTTTCCATACAAAGTGGAATAAAACATGTTTTCAACTGTCATCTCACCACAGCATATCTTCTACATATGCCAGTAAAATCCACAAGTGCATCAATCAGTATTGATGATAATGTGTTACCTCAACTTCAACATTTTTTCAAACATCAGAATGTTGATCTGCACATTAGATAAGGAAGTTCTTCTTTTACAGATAATGTGATTGAAATGAAACCTGGGCCTAACACTGTTAAACTTGGGAATATTCTTAAATCTGAAAATAATCATAACATGATTTGCTTGACCAATCAGATCTCATGAATAACTGAAGTTGACTATAAGACTCATCTCTTGACACCTTCAGACACATCTTCCTTAATGTAACAGGTCCAAACAGGCAAGAATCATCTGTTGACACCATCAGACACATCTTCCTTAGTGTTAAAGCTCCAAACAGGCAGGTGTCCCACGAGTCAATGTTATATATAGACTCATCTGTTGACACCATCAGACACATCTTCCTTAGTGTTAAAGGTCCAAACAGGCAGGTGTCCAATGAGTCAATATTTATATATAGACTCATCTGTTGACACCCTCAGACACATCTTCCTTAATGTAACAGGTCCAAACAGGCAAGAATCATCTGTTGACACCATCAGACACATCTTCCTTAGTGTTAAAGGTCCAAACAGGCAGGTGTCCCATGAGTCAATATGTTATATATAGACTCATCTGTTGACACCATCAGACACATCTTCCTTAATGTTACAGGTCCAAACAGGCAAGTGTCCCCTGAGTCAATATCTTATATATAGACTCATCTGTTGACACCATCACACACATCTTCCTTAATATTACAGGTCCAAAAAGGCAAGTGTTCCATGAGTCAATATCTTATATATAGACTCATCTGTTGACACCATCAGACACATCTTCCTTAATGTTACAGGTCCAAAAAGGCAAGTGTCCCCTGAGTCAATATGATATAGACTCATTTGTTGACACCATCACACACATCTTCTTTAGTGTTAAAGGTCCAAACAGGCAGGTGTCCCATGAGTCAATATGTTATATATAGACTCATCTGTTGACACCATCACACACATCTTCTTTAGTGTTAAAGGTGTCCCATGAGTCAATATGTTATATATAGACTCATCTGTTGACACCATCAGACACATCTTCCTTAATGTTACAGGTCCAAACAGGCAGGTGTCCCCTGAGTCAATATGTTAAGTTTCTGTTACTATTAGAATCATGATCACTTGGTGAAATGCTACAAATTTATTAGCTATAGATACAGTTATTGTCTTAACTACCAGATATGCATTACATGTAAGTATTCTGTTAGAAAATGTCAAATTTACCTATCTTGTGATCAAGAAATGCTTCTTACTTGTTACCAGTGGGAAGTAAGTTAAATGTATCTGTATCCATTAAGATATTCAGTGGTTATTGATTGACTTCCCTCAAATCCTGTAGGAAGCAGGATCATCACCTACTTTCTACTTGTATTTCAACTCCAGCATTTTGTTTCTCAAAATAGAATCAGCAGATCCCCCTACATGTTGCCTACATGCTTAAAGATATTTATCAAAACGTGTAAACTAGTACCATGAGAGTTTTGGTACATATATGGGTGACACCAGTGAAGACATGTGACCCAAGAATGTTGTCACACAGATTGAACAATCACAA
The DNA here is from genome assembly GCA_030159075.1 of Atrina japonica. Taxonomy (NCBI): domain Eukaryota; kingdom Metazoa; phylum Mollusca; class Bivalvia; order Pterioida; family Pinnidae; genus Atrina; species Atrina japonica. The sequence goes on along the minus strand of BROG01000133.1, from coordinate 470,183 downwards.
TATTCAGTTCTCCAAAATGTTAATCTTAAAAAAAAAGATAAGTGTAAAACATTTTTAATATAAGAAATAATATATCTTACAGATCTAAAATTTGTAGATATCTGGAGTCTGACCCCAAGTTCTGTTTTCTTTATGCTGTTTGAAACAAGTTCTCCTACATAGTCACATGATTGACTGCTTTGATAAAATTGTAAATTGAATACCTGTACGGTCTTACCTGTCAGTATTACAGGTGTATACTAGTGTCATCAGGTTATAGGTATGATAGAACATTGTAAGTGTGATTGAGTAGTTACAGCATTTTATGTGCAAGGCTCTAGGTAGTTTTTGTAGATGTGGCAATATTATAAAAAAATCTCCTTGGCTCAGTATAGGTCCATAGTAGATATCAAATCCTCTTTGGCTCAGTATAGGTCCATAGTAGATATCAAATCCTCTTTGGCTCAGTATAGGTCCATAGTAGATATCAAATCCTCTTTGGCTCAGTATAGGTCCATAGTAGATTTCAAATTCTCTTTGGCTCAGTATAGGTCCATAGTAGATATCAAATCCTCTTTGGCTTCCATAGTAGATATCAAAATTTGTAGCAACTCACCTGTAAATGGTGACAGATTTATACAAGTGAAAACCCCTTGTCAGATTATTAAAAGTCTCTTTTGTCATAATCTATCAGTGCAGATCAAGACCTGATATGAAAATGTTAGCATCTATTGCATTTATACAAAATTAGCATAATTTACCAGATAACTCTAGCTTATAAAGACAGAAGAATTTGATGGTAGGTCTGCCAATACCAGCAACAAGCACAACTTTGAGAGATGGTTTTAGACTAAATGTACCATGTAATGAATGTCAAATTATATAAGGTTGTCTTAACAAAAAAAACAATAAAAGTTCATTTTTTTTGGTGTAACAAAATAACAAAGTTAAACCCCCTACCACCACTTAAATATACCATATATCATAGGTTGTTTGCAGACAGTTTCAGTTAAGAAGACCACATGGACAATTTGTGTTTGTTTATATCAGTAGCTGAAGCCTGTACAGATAAAACAACATGTGATCATTACTGTGATTATTATTACAACCCACCTGCTCCTGTATCCCAAATTCTTCCCTCTTCTTTACAATGAATCTCCACTATGTTGACAGATGGTTTACTTATATATATGTATAATATATATATTTTATGAGTTTGGACATGGTTCTTCACATTTTCTATAATTAGTATACATCAATCTAGATGTAAAAAAACACTGACCAAGTCCTCTTTTTTAATGGTTCCCTGGTTATTTATCTTTCACATATGTTGCTAATACATTTTAGCCAGACTTAGCATTCTGCTATGGTTAACTGTATTGTCTTTTTTTATTAATACATCATAATGTTGTAGAGGTTTTTGTTTTCAAATGTTAGGGCAAAAGTTAAACCCAGCTGGAAGCAGACGTTGTCCTGAGTAGTGGCCAAACTTCTGAAGTGGTCAAGAAGGAGTGCTACACCTTGATAGTTAAATATTTATAACTTCAAACATGTGTTAGAAGTGTTGGTAATGGTAGAAGAGTCTGTTGTAAATGAGATTTTTATGATGCCTCTTACATTGTTGAGTGCCTTTGGTCAGTGGGAGATTGTTTAAAAGTTTCCTCTTGTACTTGGCTTTTTACTTTGATTCATCTAGCTGTCATCATTCAGCTGGCTGAGTTGTTAGAGCATTGTGCTTTGAACCATGAAGTCTCTCACTTCCTGTCTGCGCAGGTTCAAGTCCTGCTGGAGCCGAAGCCGATTATTGTGAGAAAATTTGCAAGTTTATTTGCGGGAAGGCTGCTGGTCTTTTCCATGTACATTGTACCGGGTTCTCTCCTCCACCATTATAAACTTTCCGCTTCTGTATAACTGAAAAATTGTTATAAAAAACATGAAAAACATGGCATAAAAAACCATGAAAAAATGTGTATAGTATTGTGCTGATAGTAGCATTTTATAATGCTAAGTATCATGTGGTATATAAATACACACAACAACAAACTAGAAATTGCTGGAATTCACACAATTCTGTAAAATTCCTGAAATATGTGACACGCATGTAATTGCATGATGTATTGAAGGTATGACTTCTCTAATAGTACATTGTACATACATATTAAGTTTAAGTGTTGCCTGTTAAAATGCATGATATCAAAATGATACTGAAGTGTAGTGTTAGAGTTGATCTCTCCAAACATATTAGGCAAAGAAACTGTAAATATAGGTAATGCATCGATATACTGATGTCATATCATGTCAGAAATTTTCCATCCTATCATTCAGGGCCAAAATAAGGACCCATTCCAATGCAAAAACAATGCATTTTTCCTAATTTGCATTCAAAAATATTTTTCAATTGCAGTCGAATAACAATGAATTTGAAGAGATTTTGTATTTTCACATAGTTTTGTGTATTTCTAGAAAAACCCAAAAGGCCCAGACCCCATTCCCAAAAAGATGTGGAAATTAATCCCTGTATGTGCAGAAGAAACATTGTCAACAACGTGAATTAGAAAAATAGCTATATAGTATTTAAAAAACAGTTAATTTTAAATTGAAACTCGTATATATTACAAGTCATATTGTCTATCAACAGCTGTTTTAATGTGAAAGCCCGAATATGAGAGAAGTTTTTTAGTTAAAAAAATAATATGAAAGGGTC